>JAECUM010022446.1:0-40299 GCA_016617855.1 Megalonaias nervosa | reverse complement strand
TTGGCAATGTCCTTCAGATCAGTCTTTAATAAAAAAAAATTGAATATGTCAAATTGGTTTAAATCAAAATTAATTTGTTTCATTTACAAAAACTATGAATAAATTATATGTCAAACAAAGATGAGTAACATCATGTTTCATTTAAACAACTGGACAAGACCACAGCATAAATATGGGCATGTCACAAATTGTTTGCAACTGTTATAGGAATACTTTACAGCACAACCATGGACTTTTATATCACTGTACACTGTTTATTACAGTTCACTCAAAAGACAGACTGATGCAGAAATACCAATGATTTGCTACTAAACAACAACTACACTGGAAAATACTGTCCACATATCTAACTGCATTCTCTGAAATGAGTTATAAAACATGAAGGCTGCACACACAACAACTGGAATAATTGTAATATTTCTTCTCATGACTAGAAGTACAGGGCACAGAAAAACCACTTGTCCTCTCGCCCTAACCAAGTAAAAATCGACTCGGCCAAGTAAATGCCATGTGCTTGTCCCGTGTCTGCTTAGATGCAGATTCACATGTTCAGAATAAATCTGAATGTATTTTCTCCCACTGAAGTTCAACATCACTTAATATTTGGTGCATGTCAATTATAGATAATGTTTCCCTAATCTGCCTACTAGCTGTCAGTCTAGAACATGTCACGCAGGACTTCATTTTCTTTCTTACACAAGTATCCATAAATATCATACTAAAATGGGTAACAATCATGAGCATATTTGTTGCAGTTTCACACCTAGCCCTCAGTTTCTTATTGGTTTTCACATTTTCAGTGACACTTTTCAGTAATTTAAGCATCAATTTGATGTTAAGAATGTTTTTATGATTTTTCATCTCGAAAGGAAATGCTACACATGTAGGTCACCATTACTTGAAAGCTCAGATACACTGTCACACCATAGGGAAGACAGTGGCTTATTCTGCATAAGTATGTAATTACTCTTCACTGAAGAAATGTCACTAACTTGCATCACAAATTGTTCTTTTAAGTGTCCCATCCAATTATCAACGACTTCAACATAATACATGCTGTTGTAAAATTTTAAATGCACATTTTAAAACAACAACTGCAGCAACTGAATGAGCAAAATTTAATTGTGGTCATGGCCTAGAAACATACTAAATCTTTGGCCAATCAGTAATCTTCTCTTTTATGGCACCCACTGAGTAGGTCTCTATATGGAGGTGTGACCAAATTGGATAAATTTAGTACAAACACTAGTGGAGATTGAGAAGGCTGGAATTCTTCTTCCAAATGCAAGTTACCAACATTTTTATTGTGAAAAGTAACTACAGCATTGTATAAATAACTGCTGGCTCCTTCCTGTGGTTTGACAACCTATTAAAAAAGCAGCACAGTCCTGAAAATACAAGGTATCTGTGGCAAGCTTAACAATATCTGACCAGAAAAAAGCATAAAATGTTGCCATTTTGTTGTTATTAGCTTTGCTCATATACAACTCATAAAGACATGTGACAATTCATTGAAGGAAACTTTATCAACATAAAATGACTTCTAGATTCCTGAAATGCATCACTGTAAATGTGAATAGAACTAAAATATCAAGAGCTATGCACAACTGCAATTTCTCAAATTAAATTCTTGTCTCTTATTGTGTTTATCTATTATACGAACATAATATTTTCATGATTTTGATTCAAGCATGCATCAGATACCTGTGATTGTTCTGGTAAAAGTATCAGCAGTCTAACAGAAGTGTACTGTGTTGAGTATAATGAGGACAGGGACAAGTAACTATTGCATCTCACTTGTCCCATGGAAAAGTGCCTGGACAAAGTTTTCCTGGCTTTAAACTTACTTCTGAATGGGACACTATCAGTTGCATCAGGCGCTCATCATCAGTTCCAGCACCTTTCAAGGTCTTGTTTAGGAGTTCTGCGAAATAGTCCCGGGGATTTTTGATGTAGTGAACTGAAAATGTGTGAAACAAAAACCCCTAGCAGTAATAACAGATTGTTTATGGTTTTCAATACAATCAAAATCATTAATATCTCATAGTGTTGACTTGATAATGCCATAACAATTATTCTCAGACAAGAACTGTAACAGTTAATCTTTTCTATATGCATAAAAAAGAAACTGAAATGTTACTCTGAGTAAAAATGCAACAATTTTGACAAAAATCATTTGGCCATTCTATGGCTATTTTTCTTAATTTGTTTCCTAAAGTCATTGACAAAACTTGCAAGATATGAATGCTTACTAATGCCAAGAAATGCTTTCTTCAAATCCCCACTAGTTTCTGCATCAACAACTTGCTCCATTTCCTTGCCATGCTTCTGTTTATACGCCTTGAAGACCTCCTGAAGATGTGCAGTGCTGCGACGGACAAGTATCCTATTAAATACTGCTTCATCTGTACCAAACTTTCCAGGCCCTGCCTGTCATAAAATTCAAAAAACTGATCAAAGAATATAAATATTTGTCTTCATAAAAGTGTTGAATTTTGATCAACATTGTTATATGCAAATAGCATCCAAACCCACATTAATTCAGCTGACTCAAAATGTTCACATCTTTTTGGTTGGTGGTTTGACATTAACCAATTGGATGTACTTTATCTATCAGTCTGGAAATCTTAACTTACATCATAGAGCTCCTTGACATCTGTTTGCACCTGGGTGGTGTCCACGTTTGGATTTTCATCTCTGTGGCCCTGGCTCAGGGAGATCATCAGCAACTTAAAGTCTCCAGCCAAGTCACTCCGGAGATCATCTTCCAGTGTTGTCTTGTACACTAAAAATGTTATACAAATTTGAAAAACTAGAATTCAAGCATCCTGCCAGAGTGCAAAATCTAACCCAACATATGAAAGGACAGTTGGATAAGTGTGACACTATATGTCTCTTCTATATTAATAGCGGGACTTGAAAAAGACCGAGTATCAAGTGAGACCAAGTATATAAACCCCTTCAAATTTAAAGGACAATTTTCAAATTCATGTAATGTCAAGTTATTTTGCGTGCAGGTGATGAGACAAACTGAGTCTTTATCTACATGGCAACTGCAAAGTTTAAGATAATACAGGTAATCTGGTAAAAACAAGTGAAAACTGTTCTGTGCATTGATTTGATTGTAAATGTGATATTTCAAGAATATTTTCTTTTCTATTCATAAGTTGAAATAAACCAACTCAAAATTTTGTTTATTTTTCACTGCACTGGTCACAGATAAGAAGAGTTTACGGAATGGTGTGTTGTCTATGGTCTGCTGTCTGTCCATCTTGTCAGTAGCTTGTCATTAATCCTCTTAAACTACCTGAAGGTTTGCCAATTAAAATGTACACACAAATTCATCTCCATGTCTAGTTGGCCATAAAGGAAAATGTTGCTGCCACCACATCAGCCAATTTGAAAATCCTGTCATCACTACTCCTCCTGAATGGATATGTCATATCAACATGGTGTTTTTATTAAAAGACTACTCCTTAAAGTTTCACTCTACCGGTCCATAGGGTTTGATTTTTAAAGAACAAATAATTCTCAGGTTTTCCTCACTGGTTCTCCTGATTATTTAAAAAAAATATTGTATATCTCAGGTATTGTTAAAATAACTTTTAATTCCTTTTATTCTGGAGTATGACTGATCAAATGTATACAGTATATTGCTCAGTCTTCCTTCAGATTGCACCTCTGAAAAAACTGCTAGCTCTGCTTGGTCATTTTCTCTTCCTGGACTTCAAAGGAAAATTGGAAAAAACCCTAGCACATAACTTATTTTTACTTTTTAAATATCTTATAATTCATTCATTGTACTTTCAGGAACTGATATTGTTTAATATGGCAAAATTCTTTTGCCCTTTTTTAATAACTGCTAAATTTAGTGTACTTTACATTATTTCAGATTCATTTTTGAAGCACATGGAAGCAGCCATTTTTATGTCTGATTTAGGTAGTACATTTCCACAATTACCACATTAAAATAATTTTAGTCAGAGCACATGCAAGTAGCATAGAGGTATGCCAACATTCTCTCAATTCTGTATATTGCCAATGCCAACAACTTTCACCTTATACCAATCCCTCTCTCAGAGGAACACTATAATTGTAAAGCAGACCTAAACAGAAAATCATATCAATATGGGTTTTCACCAGAAGGCTAAGAATGTATGACACAAAGTCACAACTTGTGACCTTTTGTCCTGTGACTTTCTGTCCAGTGACCAAGACTAATTATGTTGTCCTGGATGAAAATGGTGCCAATTTGACCTTAAATACAGCCACTACAATGAAAATATGGAAAATCTTCTCACTAATTATCCTGAATGAAAGGTCTTATAAAAATGTCGTTTTACCAAAAGTCTTCTAATGGTATCAAGTTCGTCTTAAATGAAAATGGTGCTGATTTTAAATCTAACATGGCTGCCAGAATGGCTAATTTGAGAATTTTATTGTGCAAGAATATCAGAAATCATTTCAACATTCAGCAGTTAAAAGAAAGAAATGGTCTTATCTTTACTTCCTGTAAATTCTTTTCAGACAGTAAAGTGTCAGTTCTTTCAAGGAACTCTTGTTTGTTATTGCCAAAATGTGAACAAGCATCAGAAATATACATTAGAATTTCATCTTTTTTACTTCCATGGAAAGACAGAATATAAGAAGGTTTTAAAATGTAAAGCATGGTTTTCAAAAAAAAAACAAAAATGAAATGAAAAAGAAAGAATCAGGCAACTTACAAGTTTATTTGTTTCTTTCTTTGTTCTGATGCTCACACATTTATGGGACTTATTGTCCCCCCAAAACTACAATCATCAACAGTTAAAAATTTCTATTACTGTAAGAACGATTGGTTACTGGAGACAAAAATGGCAATGAATTCTACATTCCTTTAAATTTAAATTCCAATGTTCACTTCTTCCCTTTTCTTCAACACATTAGGGATCTTGAAATTCTAATCGCTCTTGCTGTACATCACTTGCCAAAAATTAACATGGCAACCATACATTTGTAAAATTTAACACAAAAACATTAAAAGGAGATATAACATGTTGTGACAAAAAGAAAATACCCATATACCTAATTATTAAATGTATCAGAAAAATGTGGCATCTCAATTTCATATTTACTGCCATTTAGCGTTTTCAGGAATAATTGGCTTCCTATGAAACTAATTATTATGAAAATAATTTTTTTCTCTTGGAAAACTATACTGATTATTTAAAGATACTAGTGTATTTTATTCCACTTAACAGATGTTAAAAATTAATTATTAAATTAATAATTAAATCCCATAAAATCCTAAAAGTTATATCACAAGTCCAAAAGTACTGAGTGTGCTGAATGAATTCCAATACTGAATGTGCTAATCCAATAGTCTTGAATAGGTTGATGTACCAGCAGTCTTGATTTATCACAATGATATAATCCAGAATGTCTTTCAATGAATTTACAATAATCCCAAAATAGTGTTTTAGTCCAAAATATCAATAAGCACTTTCTAATTCCAATAAATAATTTTTAAATAAATGATTCCTCTCAAATTATATCTGAACACAACTGAAAATGAATGGATAATTTTGTTAAATCATGACCTTCTATAAAAACCTAAGACAATAATATTACAAGGATGTGGGTCACAAGTTCTCTTCCATAACATTCTTGTAAAAATATTGCTAGACCTTGAACTCGGTAAACAACTTATTTATAACTTACAAACATGAGAAAAAACATAAGAATAGTCAGGTAAGCTAAATCTTTCCCCTACAATTACTGACAAAGGTAAAGCACACAATACAAATTAAATATAAATAACAACATGCTGACTGAGCTGAGACCTGAACCTAGTAGACAGGTGAAATATGCGAGTGATCTATAAAAGGGGAGCACCTTATACTACCACTCAGCCACCTATGGCCTACTCTGTAAACAAGACCCATTGACCTTTACTTCACTTGGGTGTTTATTTGACAGTTTAATAGATTAATATATCGAAGTCAATTTGATATGGTCATATTTCAGATATCCTATAACCAATGTCCAGTTGCTCAGAGGGGGGTGTATGTGTATGTGTGTGTATATATATATATATATATATATATAGATATATATATAGTAGTCCCCCTCTTAAAAGGCCCCCCCGACCAGTGGCCACCCACTTCTTACGGCCAGAATCCCTTGGCACTGATGAATTTGTGTTCAAAAGTACCCCTCAAGAACAGCCACCCCTCTAACGCAACCAGAGGCCAGCATATTAGTACAAAAATGTAAAATGTTCCCCTCACAAGTGGCCACTTTTTATTTCAAATGTCTCCTGAACCAATAATTAATTCATATCATGACATAAGGTAAGTAATCAGATTATCTCTACCGTCAATACCTGTCTCCCAATGTCAGGTTTCCATTACTGAAAGAAGTGTTGGCTAAAGTACATGTAACACTAAGATTAATATCATATCATTATCTATAAAAGCTGACATTTACAGGAAATAGGCTCAACAATGTTATGATAGAGTTTTGGGTTTCACACATCTGTCGAGTTCTTCTCTTTGATGATTGCAACCGGACGTAATTGTCAAGAACATAACATGGTCAGCATAGGCTAAAAATAGATTTTATGCATTACCACACAGAGAAATTAACCTTGAACAAAACAGGGTACCAGACAAAGACCGAAAAATCACATGACAACACATTTATCGCCTCCTTTACGAAGAAGGCATTTCATCCACTCTAAAAAGTTTCTTCTGCATAATTAAATCGCATACAGTTAGCAATATCCGAATAAATCATTATCAAACATTAACATGTCATCACATAAATGGAGACGTATTATTTTAGAAGAAAGTCAGTTATTCTACTCAATGATATCGGGTGGGGTGGGTAGGGGGACTTGCAGAACAACTTTATGTAGAAAAGACTCGAATAAAACAATTTTATGTCGAAAAGACTCGAATAAACATTGCAACTGATAAGGAGATTATTCAGCAGCAGTAGGAAAATAGTGCAAATGGAAAGAGAATTATGTATGTACTAAGATTTAAATGATGTTTTTGTATGTGTGTGATTTAGATTTTTAACGTAGCTTTAACAATTTTTTCAGTCATATCGCTATGATGTCCGCAGTGTGACAGTTTTATAGTGATGTCTAACACTGCGGCATCATGCCGCAGACATGTGGCATGATGTCCCATCCAGTCACATTACCCTGACACCAGGCCGACCAGTCCTAACACTAACCTCTTAATGCTGAGCGCCAAGCGAGGCAGCTGTTAGTTCCATTTTTAAAGTCTTTGGTATGACTCGGCCGGGGTTCAAACCCACGACCTCCCGCATCCAAGGCGGACGCTCTAACCACTAGGCCACCGGAGCGGTCAAATGAAATAATGTTTTTGACTGGTTTTGCAATATGTATGACAACAATACCCGCTCACATATCACACTTATGTCAAGAATAAGAACTATTAATGTTTATTCAGTTGAAATAAGTCTATTATTATGATAAGAAGAACCTTTTAATAATTAATGTTACTTTTAAACAACAATATTAATGAAGATATTAAATGCTTTGAACTATGTAGCTTTCTTACTATGTATATTACATATACTTCTCACAAAAAATTTGTCCCCCTCTGGAAAGGCCACCCGTCTAATAAGGCCACTTTCCTGGTGCAGAAGGGGTGGCCATGTAAGAGGTGGACCACTATATATATATATATATATATATATATATATATATACAAAGAGACAGACAGACGGAGGATATTTGCTTGAAATGAGTGTGAGAGAGAGATTTCATGAAGTGGTGAAAAACTTGAAAGTATTTTCATGAGTGCTCAATTGTATTGGCTAGAAATATGTGCATATAACAGATTGATAGCAGATTTCTTATTGTATAACTCACAATAATGCCATCTGTTTACCTTTTATATTCTGCTGTGATTTGAGTATATTTGCACAGAAAATATCAGTACTAATTTAATTCTTCTTCCTAAAACAGTATGTAAATAGTTATCATCTTTATATTTTTGTGTTTCTAATTGTTCTTTGTGTCATTCATACTGAACAAGTGATTCACAGATCTTGAAAACACTTGGACAGTTTCTCCGACTTGCTGCACTGTGCTTTGTCATAAGTCATAATCCATAAATAACTACCCTATTTTTCCTTATTTTGGGACACTAGAATTTTTAGTAAAATAAATCTCAGTGTGTTTGCCAGTACTTTAACAGAAAGAAAGTTAGCTTCATTTGGTCAGCAATATATATTCAATGTGATCATGAAAAAATAATTTTACATGTGTCATGAAAAATTTCCCAATATTTCAGGTAATTTCCCATGAATCTATTGTAGGATGCATGATTGCAGGTTCACACTAATTTCTAAAAAAATAGTGCTGAAAATTTGACCAAATGCATGAAAATAGCTTATGGTTTGTACAATTCCTTAGTTTGTTTTTGTTAAATCCTTTTGTTCAATTCTCATGAAATGTTCCTAGCAAATATGTGTAGGATAGAGAACACACAATGTTGGGAAGATTTCTGAATCATGAGATGTATTATGCTAGGTGTTTATTTCACCTTCCAAAATAAGAATACATTTCAAGTTCTCGGTCCAAAAATTCATAAAACTTTTTTAGAAAAAGACCAGAATATTACACATTACATTTTGATACTTTGTTTTACTCTGTATTCAAGAGGCATACATTATACTTCCACTGACTCATTTAAAACCTTGCAAGAAATTTGCTGTGATATGGTACAGATCAAAATACTGTCAAAGCTTTCAAATTTTAAGGTATTTGCCATAAACAGGCCCTACATATTGTATATCGGTAGTTCAAATAAATTCCAAGTCTTACAGGGCCTATTCTAGGATGATGTGTTTGCAGGATTCATGCTAATTTCTAAAAAAAAACAACTGCACAAATAAAAAATCAGCCAATTATGTCAGCATTACACATTATATTTTCCATCAATAACAATGTTTCTTTTCTTTTTGCACAAGCCTGATTCAGTTGATAAAAGTATGACTAGTTGTCAGTGTAGACACTGTTATGCACAAGTCCACTTTAAGCAGATAGCCATGACTTTGATTAAAGACAATGAAATTGATATTATCTAATATTTTTACTAAAAAAAAGCATGATCCCCTATTTGATTTCATTAAACATTTAATGAAATAGTTGGTATGGATTAGTAAATTCAAAATAATTATGCAACAAAAGAAACCCATTATCCTTGCAGCATTATGTACCCTAGATTAAGCATAGTTACTGTTCTGAAGCTAAGCTCTTTGATATTTAAATAACAAATTAATGGTTAATGATAAACATTGCTTGTGGGTGCTAATTTTCAGTAAATTGAGTCCCATTAAATGAAATCCAGGTGGCTGATCATTATAGATGAGTACCTTTTATTAACAAACACACCTGTAAAAGAAATCTTGCAGGTTATCTTTATAATAATTATCATCTAGTCACCTTGAGATACCAACAAGCAATAAAACAAGAGGTAAAGGGAGGGGGGTGCATATCTGTCTACCACTGTTGTTACGACCCTGTAGTTAAATTACATATGTGTTAAATTTAAATTCTTCTAATTCTTTGTTTCATTTTTATTTTATTTTTACATCATTAAATGTAATTATTATTATTATGATGATTATGTTTGCATGGGTCTAATAGTTTGTTAGAAACATCGTATTTATTTAAAACGTAAATGTGACTCGTGTAAGCACGATTTTTGTATGACAGGTTTTGCGTAGCAAGTAAACATTCAGCAGTAGGTATGTAAATGATTGGCTAATGCTTGTTCAGGTTTTCGTAATGTCCAGATAGATTGCGAAATCACACGTGTCCTTCGTGCGTGTGTACATGTAATGACGCATTAGCTTGTTTTAAATGCTCAGTTACCTGTAAGAAATATTTAGTCATTGAGATAGTCATAGTCGTAATCAGTCGTAGTTCAGAGTCACATCATAACATCTTACAGAGTTTATAATACCTTAAGAAAGGTATTTCTGTGCTGGATAGAGTTGTGCATTCGTACGACGAACAACATGTGTGTTGTTAATGGTGGTAGCTGTATTTCATCTACTTTCTAAATAATTATTTTCCCTGGAGAACAATACTACTGGCTTTGGACAAAGACATTTGATGAAATTATTTCTAAATCGGAACAGAACAATACAAATTGTGATTCACAGTGAAAATTTTGGACATTTTGTGTTAGCCTTCGTCTGACGTCATCATCCGCCATCTTGCAACGGAACTGAGATTCAGACTGTATCAATTTAGAACTGTTTATTCACAGGACTTATGTGTTTTCACAAATTTAGGACAATTTTTTGGATCTTCTTCGTAAATCGTAAGTCTTGTTTCACATATTTACCTTTTCTCCGTGTTTTCTAGGGAATAAATTATTTTTTTTTAAATTTACAAAGCTTGTTGTCTTCACTCTTTCTTTGTGTTACTTTGAACGAGCCGATACCTAACACTGTTTAATTTTGGACTCCGAAATTAAAGAATTTAATATTTCTTCAGACAACAAAAACAACAATTATTTTTTTACTGTCCAAAAAAGATACCAAAAATATTGTATGTAATCTCATATAGTGACTGGAGGAGATGGCAGTTGAGATCACTGAATCTGTGTGAACCCCATATTCTTTCTAGAATGTTGAGTTCCAATGTATAATTCTATAAGTGGTTTAGACTTAATGCAGTTGATGTGGAAAATCATATTTACAGATGCCATGTACAAAGAAAAGAAATATATTACTGAGCAACATGTATTTTTATTTTTTTTTAAACATTTCCCATAAATAAATTTAAAATCAATAGTTGGGGAGTGTTGTTTCATTCAATTATTAATATGCCTGTGAAACATATTAACACATGGTTTCCCAGTCTCTTTAACTTTTATATTATCTGTATGAACTGAGGGTGTTGTTTTCTTCTTGGTGTAACTATGATGTTATCATGGTTCCAATAATTTGACCAGTTCAGCTGGCTAAAGAGCAAATGCAGATGAGGAATCCCTAAGTCAGTTGAAATACTCAGTGGAGATCACAACCCAGCCATCTGACTGTGCCTGGATATACTTCAGTAACGAAAAAGGTCTCATAGTACAAAAAGAGTGATTAGACTCTAATCTTTGCAACAATGTCAGTATGGGGTGCCAACTATATGAGACATTTTTGAAATCTGATCTCTTTTGTTTAGTTCAACTGACTTCAGACCATGCTATGCAGCACCAATTGTTCACACGGTAAGATATCACCTACCACCCCACACCCATCTTGCATACTCAGGTCAGTGTTTTATACTGTAGAAATACCTAAGGCCTGAAATGATATATACATGAACTGTATTTTATTTACATACGCAGCTTATATATCTCCCTTATTTCAGCCATTTGACTGTTTGTTTTTGAACACAGTATCTCTATCAGAGTCCGCTCATCTGTACCCGCTCCCTGAAAAAAAAGAAAACATTGCAAATCAAAATACCTTTAACTTAAACTGCCACCAAATACTAATCCTTAGGGTGCTCAATAATTTGCAATAAAAATCAAAGTAAAGATATCCCACATCCACTTTCAATGAATAATTCTGATATCAGATGTTTGGAATGAATAAATGTGCTCATTTTGATGCAGTTGCACAGGGAGACAGTATACATTGAGAAGGATCAGTACATTTTATTTCTAACAAAACCATGTGCAGGCACTATTGTTTTTTATATTACTTCTTGCAATGAATCAGTCAAGCAACTTTCACAGCTCACCAACACAAATTCCCATGCTTATTATATACCTCTCTGACACTTCCTCAAACCCCTGTTTTCATGAATAGTTGTTGGGTTTTAGGGGGATTGAATACCATTTTTCAGCACAAATGGCCAATATAACTGGCCAATATAACTGGCAGAGGAAGAACCTGAGAAAACCACGGGAAGAACCACTGACCCACAGGAAATTACTGGCAAGCTTTCTCACATACCCACATTGGCCAAGCCCAAGTCTCAAACCTACATGGACAGAGATAGAGAAGTGACCAAAAAGTAATAATGCAAAATCAACTGCATATATGACATGTAATTCTGCTATATTATATTGCATATATAAAGTTTGGTCAAACATATTTGAAAATATCACTGTAATTGATTTTTCTGGGATTTTATACCTTTGACTCCCCACCCAGAGACCCCTGGAAGAGGGAGCCAAGAGTTGCACCTCTCTTGTGGTTGGTTACTTTATGGCAAGATAACTGCTCCTCTGCAGTTCTTCACACAAATGGAGAATTAATACTTTAGAAGAAAAAGTAAAAGTTATTCGACTTGACGACAATGGGGAGAGTTCAAGAGTTTTGCCAAAAACTTTTATGCTCGAAAGACTCAAATATACAAGAGGTAAGGAGAATATTGTGCATCAGTGGGAAAATGGAGTAAATGGAAAGAGAATTATTTTAAATGCTAAGCAAAGTATGTACAAAGATTTAAATGATGTTTTTGAATGGTTTTGCCATGTACATGTCAACAATATCCTACTTGCATTTCACGCTTAAGAATATGAGCTATTAATGTATGTCAACTTGAAATTAGTCAGTTCTTAAGACAAGAAGAACCTTTTAATAATTAGTGCTTTTTAATAATTAGTGCTACTTTTAAATGAAGATATTCAATGCTTTAAAGTTGTTTGTACCTTTCTTATTACATACACATACCTGCCACAAAATACAGTCCCCCTCTGGAAAGGCCACCTGTCTTGTATGGCCGCTTTCCTGGTGCAGAAGAGGTGGCCGTATAAGAGGCAGACAACTGTATATATTCTTAAATATGTTCACCTCTGAGATCCTGATATTCTAATGGCACCTGTCAGACACTCTCTTACAAAAATGTATAAGGCTGCCATTCATTTGTGAAACTTAATATAAAAGTATGAGAGACATAAAAAGTTGTCACAAAAAGAAATCATTGATATAGCTAATTATTAAACGTAACTCAAAATGGGTCATGTGCTGGATTTGCTGCTGCTTTAGTGTTAGTATTAACCTTCCGTGACTAACTGGTTTCCTCTCAAATTAATTTTTTACTGAAAAAATCCTTTTCTCTTTTATACTATAAAATTTTTACCAAAACACAGTATTTTATTCCACCCTACTGTTTGTTACAATTAATTAATCATTGTCAACAAGCTGACTTCCTACCTCAAATATATGTAACACCTAAATGACAGACATTTCCAGTTGTGTCAGATAATGACATTTTAAAGGCTGTTGTAGAATGATGATAAAACTTGTGTTGTTGTATCTTTTTATCTCAATTCAAATCAAACTGCTGGTATTTTATTCTAAAGCGATAATTTGCTTATATGCTACGACAAAATCTAGTTAAAGACCCTGTAGTTTGAGGGACTGATGTATGTCTATAGTACAAACCCTGGGACAATTGTTCAAGTAAAGATTTTTGTTAAGTCCAAGCTTCCACACCTCTTTTGTCTTGTGCTTTGTGGCATTAGAGTGTTTAAACAATTCATTAAACACAGTGTTGTGTACATCCAATTTATACTGTTCACTTAACTTTTGTCCGTAACTGTAAGTTGCAAACAGAGCATTTACACAGTTAACTTTTGTTCATGAGTGTAAGTTGTAAACAAGATGTTAACAAGCATCCGAATTCAAAGTCAGTCTTGTTAACAATTAGACTGAACTTTTCGACTTGAGTAATTATAACATGGTCTGTCAAGTGAAAATGTCAAAAAACAGGGATTTGATAAACATATAATTCATTCGTCTTTTAAATAAGTCTGTGGGAATCTATTTTGATCAGCATTTACAGTTGTTTTCAGATATAATTCAAGAGGAATTATTTATTTAAAATGTTCTGGAATTACTAAAGTGTTCATTTTCCATACACATTTCATTGGGATTATTGTGAACTCATTCAAAGACATTTTGGAATGATTCATCGTATTATATCAGGACATTCATGACTATAGGAATTCATTCAGAACATTATAAATTTTTATACTTGTGACAGGACATTTAGGATTATTTGGAATTTAATTCACAGAAACTGTAAGTGCCTCTTGAATTTTCACTTGTACTGTAGAGAAATAAATTGTTTGTTGATTTCGCTTAAATTGTTGGTTTCACTTCTTTCTGTTACATATTTTAAGACCTAAAGTCATGACACCAAAACAAGGTTGGTCAACAACACAGTCATAGATTGTCCGACAAAGAAAGAATGTGTAAATTTGACCTAGTCACCTCCAAATTTAGCTTGGTCAATGACACTTTTATTGGCTTTCTCAAATATAAACATTGAGTAAACTAGACCAAGTGACCTCTGAACTTTACTTTGTTAAGGTGTTTAGAATATCAAAATCAAACACAAGTTGATAAAAAGATATCTGAGAATAACAACCAATGTCCGCTTGCACAGAGTATGTGCCAGTAAAACCTTTGATCTACTGGACATGTCTGGCAAATAGAGATTTCAGGAACTACGTTTCACCTTCATAGCTTTCTTAAGACTGTAGGCATCCAGCTCACGAGTCGGCATCATCAGGTACTCTATCAGCCTCCGGAAATTTCCACCAGTCTCACTCTTTAAATCATCCACCAGGTCCTGCACACAAATAATAACTATGAGAACTAAACTAATTCGCATCAAAAAGTACCAGTGGTGGTAGAGATAGTAATAGTATAGGAGGAAGAGGAGTCAGGATGAATTCAAAGCACTGAGGAGACATTGTGCAACCATATAATATTTATCGAGCATGTTTTCTTAAAGTGATTCCATGATCAGAAGTTGAAGACAAAGACAACAAATGTATCAGTATGGTTACCATATGCCAACTGGCTAGTGCAATATCAGCCTCTCATTTTATGTTGGAATGCCAACCATATTTTGATACAAAGCAAGTCAGTCACAAGAATCTATTCTTGTTCGTTTTGCATGGCAATGAAGTAACCAATTAAAAAACCAACCAAATTACTGTGGTCTGTTCCATAAAATGAAGCAATATGCAACTATTAATACTTCAACCTACCAACTAAGCAAACTAAGTAGCTACATATATTTTTAGTTCAGATTTGGGTTAAAAGTGACTTCGGGTAAATTTGCTTTTGCTATATTTTTTGCCTCAGAAGCAATCAACTGCATGATGCTTCATTGTATGCATCACACACACACTACTGTATATACTCACTTTTAAGTTGAGTCAAAATGCAAACAAGAAATACAGAATCTATGTTGAGGTTTGGACCGAGACAAGGAAATCCCAGTCAAGAGGTTACATTATTTGTCTCCCCACCAGGCAAGCCTCGTGGGGAGACATATAATGTAACCCCGCGACTGGGATTTCCTTGTCTTGGTCCAAACCCCAACGTAGATTATTTTTCTCACCCAATATTATCCTTTAAAGTAAGAAAGATCTCCTCCGTTGTGCAATATAGTTCACGTGCCGATGTTTACATGCGGTGCATTAATAAAAATATGTTAATGAGGACTGTGGCGTGACATGTCATCCGAAGTACACAGTTTTTATGCGCAAGTCAAAACAAAATAACAACATTAAACGTTGCATAGTTTTTAGGTATTATCACATTTAATATATGGATGTTATATGAAATTAACAATAAATAGTTAATATTTATTACAAGAAAATGTTTCATTTTCATTAGTTCCAATTTAGAACATTATATTGTACATAATGAAACTATACTCTGCCCACAGCTCTGTTGTAGTGTAAATACATGTAGCATGAGTGTCCGTGCTTGGGTTATTCACGGGTAATTAGAGATCCATGTCACTATCATATATAACTCTCCTTTTCTTTAGAGGAGGTGAAACTGTTTGTGACATACTTGTGTTGTAATTAATATTGATTGTAAAAGTACCTCCGTGTATAAAAGACCCTCCAAATACGGACCCCAGCTGATAACCATGTGCTAAACTTTCAAGTTCACTGATTCTTTGAAATTTATTTTTCTGTCTTGGAAATATGGCAAATGTTACAGTGAAATTTGCTTATGGATTAATGTGTTGACGGATAAATGATTCTTTCTGGCTGGTAAGTGCATTATTTGTCATTAAATATTGTAGGTATATTTTGGCGCAATGGAGATGCTTAACTAAAATAGAATAAAGCATGTTTGACATAACACATTTCTGGCTGTTACTAAGTTTTCTGTAGTTGTTAATAACGTTGGAAGACTATGAAGTGTATAGGTCTATAGTCTATGTGCATAGATCAGTGTTTTCTGTCATAGTTCATTTCACACAGCATTGAGAATTTTATCCTATCTGTAGCACAGTCAATTTTCAGGTCAGCGTCATTAAATGTAGCTAACAGTACATAATTTGTTTCACACGAAGTATTTAAAATTAGTTAGGTAGCTTTAGCTACATTTAATGACGCCGACCTGAAAATGTACTGAGTCAGGCTTGCAGATAAGATAAAACTGACTATGCTGTGTGGAATGAACTATCATAATACCAAAAAGCTCAACATCGTGTGCATGTATGTGTCTGTCTCTCTCGAAATGTTTTGTATGGTGGAGAGTCCTTAAGTTACTATGTTGTTTTGTTATATATTTGTTTGTTGGTGTTGTTGTTGTTGTTTGATTTAGAACAACTGTGTCAGGCATAGCAGAAGACAACAGAGGTTTATTTTTTTAAAAAGTAGTTCCAAGCGCATGGACACCTAGACTGAGATGACCTGTCCGAGACAACCAGACTGAGATAAGAAAAGTAAGGTTAGCAAAACAGCTAGATTCCTCTGTCGCATGTGTGAGAAAGATCCTGATCTGTCAAGGCATAATGTGCCTGCAGATCATGGTCTATGTAGTTTATTCTACTGAATACTCCTAACAAACTGCACAGACCCAGATCTGCTAGCACATTATGTGATGGCAAATCTGGGTCTGAGCAGTTTGCAGCTGAACTCATCTTATAAGCAAGTACATACAGTATATTTCCATCAAATGCTCAGTATCTGTTAGATTTTCTCTATCTTCCTAACATCGATCCAATTCTCTCTCTCTCTCTCTCTCTCTCTCTCGATCTATTTGTGTGTATATCTTTATCTCCATAGATCTTGCAGTGTCTGTCCCTCTTTGATAGTGCGATGACTGAATGCCATGTTGTCCCTCTTTGATAGTGCAATGACTGAATGCCATGTTGTCCTTCTTTGATAGTGCAATGACTAAATGCCACGTTTAGTCAACTTAGTTTGAAAATCATTTCACAATCTTTCAGAAAAATAAAACAACAGCTTAAATGTCCATTAAAAAGATTTTTTTTTTTTTCATTTTGGCATTCTCCCTTTGTTGAATATACTACATTAAAGGGAAACAATTTTTGTAAGATTTAGGTCTCATGTGCAAGTATTTTCACTTCAATTACAAAGCAGCAGTGTGTTTATAAAATTTTGTAGGGTACCTGCCAAAAGAAACTCTGTTGTGATACATTAAGTTTATTTTGGAAAAATTATGTTACATTAGTTTTAACAAGAATCATTTTTGAAAATCTCTTTCATGAGAAGTTTGAGGGTATTTAATAACCTTCCATTTTTTTCAGGTAATAAATCAGGTCTAAGCAGCAACAAAAAGAACTGAAAATATTTCCTACATAATTTGTTGTTGGTATCATTTACGTCATGTGGAAAATTCCCCAATATCTTGCATTCACACAATTTACCACAACATAAATTTAAAATCTGACTCAGTGACTTGTAACTGTTCATCAGATTCTATGTAGAAGTAAGTTTGGGATTTGTACATATGAACGGCCCAGAAGGGAGGGTTTTCCTCCTATGATGAGGAATGTCTCGTCACTCACTGAAATCTCCAGCATACACAAAATTATTATTGAACAATTTTATATTTTCCATTTTTTTCACACCTTGCTTTCAGTGTAGCATATTTATGGTAATACTGCCTGTTAGTATGTGACCATGAGGCAGGACAAAACAATTTAACTACTAATCTCAAGCATCATAAAACAATTAATACCCTCTTGATTCTGTCTGCAAGGTTGGTTGGCTTCAACGTTTGAAGTCTGTCAACATGTCAACTTGGATTATACTATGTGTGATCTGAAGTAGTGCCAAAAGGATTAAAGAGATTAACTGATTATGGTTTTATTACTAAAGAGCTCAAGCAGCATAATACAGGTTTGTTTAGCTTCTGTATTTAAAGTTTGTCAAGATGTCTAAGTGTATTTTATCTTCCAGTGCTAAAAGGTCAAAAGCTAAGCAACTGAAATATCAAACAAAATTCAATGTTGGATGGAAACAGGAATTTCAGTGGTTCTAATAATGTTCAAAGAACATGAATATGCATTCTACCCTCAAATAATGCTAATTTTAAAATCTGCTACAGTGTCAAGAATGACATTATGCATCATGCTGCATATTAAAGCACACTAAACACAACAACAAAGACGGAAATATAAGTTTGCAGAATCTGCAACACATTGTTTGCCAACTTTATAGCTGAACATAATCTCCTATTAGAGTAGCAGATCATTTTTATATTAGCCAAAATGATGCTCCCTGACTTGAAAATTGCACAAATGTTCCCATACAAATGGATCAAAATGGAAAATAAAATTTACTCAATTAGTTACCAAGCTTTGGGTCCTCGTTGGCATAAGGAAATTTAAGACATGTTCTGCAATGAAAAATTCACCATTCACATTGAAAATCCTTATAATTAATTCTAATCAATGATCAAAATCCTTTTTTCTCCTTTACTTTGAGCTGGGTGGTTTCCTAATACTGGGTTTGTCTTCCAGCTTGTGTATGGTTTCAATGTGTCTGTCCTGTGGGTCCAAACTCTTCAAGGTCACAATATGATGCATACAAATGTTGAATCTGTACATTTATGATATATAAGATAATGAGTTTCTTAAAATTTTATATTTCTACAGATTACTGATGGATCATATACGATTTGCCATGTGCAAATGTTTTCTTGAACATGTAGGAAGTGACTGAACCTCAAGATGAAGCCCTTGTTTAAGTCTTTGCAAGGTCTCTGTCATTTGTACACATACAGCAAACTGTATGATCACTATTCTTATAAATCCACACACACAAACACACAAAAAAGGGAGTTTTTCTAAAAACATTTAAAAAATGACAAACATGCATCACAACTGCCACATGGTAATACCATTTTTTGACCTTTTCCTACTAATGACATGACCTTTGAGCTATGGACTGGATTATATGACAAGGAGTGGACCTATCCAAAAATATCTGTAGGGGTTAAAGAGTGACAGCCTGTATAAGGAAACAAGGCAATAAGTAATATTATCCCTTGATTTTACCTTGACCCTGCAGCAGGAGGCATGACTTTGAGCATGGTTTTCATCTGGTTCAAAAGTTACACTACTGCATGAGTAGAGGTCAATGACTGATATCTTCCCTTTCTGTGACCTTGACCTCAAGACAGGGGTTGGTCCCCCTCTTATAAGGCCATGGCTTCTGTACAAAGAAAGTTGCTTTATAAGAGAGAAACCACCACTCTAGTGGTGGATTACACAGATGTGAACAATACTTACATATAAAGTAAGAAATTGTAAGAAAGGTGTTAACAAATTGTAAATATTTAGTATTTTCATCGAAAATCACATGCATGTTATGAAACCAACATGATGAAACTTAATGTTATTCAAAATAATTATGAAAAATCATCAATATTGCAAAAACGATGAAAAAGTTGTCGATAAAATCTGCATAGAAATACATGCTCTTTAGCTATCATTCTCCATCTATAAATTTTCCCACTGATGAAGAATGATGATGTTTGTTTGAATCTCATGATCATATTGCATTGGATACAATTTTGACAATGCTAACATTATGGTCATCCAAAACGACTCAGTTCTGACCAGGATTCGCTCAAAGAATCCAGCAAAGAACTTTAAACAACAGTAACATCCAGTCTCTAGTGAGTGTAGTGATGAACACTAATGACACTTGCATTGCCTTCATGCACCCTATTGAGCTACTGAGAATAGCAAAGACTGCATCTAATTAAGCATATATTTTGCCATCCAACAGATTTTAAAGACAGTTTCTTGGTGTATGTTTTTATTTAATGTCAGTGTGGTTGTGGTTAGTCAGTGTTTACACATATTGTATGTGTATGGTGATGATGTTTGACAATACTGAGTCTACCAAATATTTTTTTCTTTGCAAGTGTATTAAATGCTTTGAACAAGATAGGCAAATTGTTTTCTTTTATTCAGATCTGAATTTCCAGTCATTTTTTATAGGCTTATATGAAGAGTTAGCTTATTTTCTACTGGACAAAGTCACTTTTCTTGGTGACATGCACTGACCCCCAACCCCCTTGGGACCTCAAAACCCACTTTTTGAGTCTCAAAATACTCCCAACATTGTGTGGAAATATGGCAGGTATTTACATGCCAAGTTTTCTGGGACCAAGTCAGGGAGATCAGTGTTCACAATCCAGGATATCAGGACCAAATCAGGGAGATCCATGTTCATAATCTGGGAGATTGGGTCCAAATCAGGAAGAACACTGTTCACAATCAGGGAGATCGGGTCCAAATCAGGGAGATCAGTGATCACAATCAGGGAGATCGGGTCCAAATCAGGAAGATTAGCGTAATGAACTACAATGAATAATAGTTACTCAACTTTAATAAGTTTCTTATATGTTATTTTCACTAAGCTTCCCATTTTTGCAAACGTATTTCTTTTTTTTTACCACATATTTTCCTTTGAATCTCAGCATAAATTTCAACATGGTATCAAAATTATTATTTTCAAATAGTTCAAGAACTGTTTTATACATGTCCAGTTGCCTGCAGTCTGTTACACACAACACATTACTTGATAATGAAATATTGAGGAGTAAAACAATGTACAAGTGTACAATAAATGCATCAGCACATGTCACATGCCATGATTTGATTGGTTTTTAAGTTGATAACAACTTGACTGATGGATCATGATATTCGTAACAGTTGTAAACAGTCTATTAAATGTTGTTTTTGCTGGAAATACCTATGCTTGGCAGATGTTGTTTTTGCTGGGAAAACCTGTGCTCAGCAGATTTGTAATTTCTAAGCTTTTGTCAGCAAATTGGTAGATCAAAAGATTGAGGCACAGATCAAAAGATTACCAGACAATCAAGGAGACTTGGCATGCATGCAGGTATGCCAAATTGGGAAAATAAACCTTCAAGTATCTTATGTGTATCAAGTTATAGAATGTCACAATTTTCTTTACTGTGACCTTGAAACTGTACATCTGGTTATGGCATAGGACACACCACCTCATCATCATACATACTTGGGCAAAGATTCATGAAGTCTCCAACCACTATAAAGTTATGGATTGGAGAAGAAAACGTTAATGAATAGGTACGCTGACACAATAATGGATGGACAGATGAACCATGCCATAACATTAATGGATGGACAGATGAATAATGCCATACCATTAATGGATGGACAGATGAACAATGTCACAATAACAGAGGGACAGATGAACAATGCCATAACATTAATGGATGGACAGATGAACAATCAATAACAATAATGGATGGACAGAGGAATAATGCCATAACAATAATGGATGGACAGATGAACAATGCCATAACAATAATGGATGGACAGATGAATAATACCATAGCAATAATGGATGGAAAGATGACAAAGTCATAATAATGGATGGACAGATGAACAACACGATAACATCATGCACTCAACAAAATCAGGTATATAAAGACTATATTCAAACAGCATGAGCAACTCCAATGCTCGAGTGCAGCTGATGTAAAAAAATTACAAGTGGCAAACCAGCTATTATTACATGGTCAGGCCAGTTTCCACTGGTGTGATGCATGTGATGGCAGGTTTGTCAAACAAGATTTTATGACATCATCCGAACTCAAACATCAGCATCACACATGTTGCTTTGAGTATGTGATTTTTGTGTTAGTTTTATAATGTGTTTTTTGTAAGAATTTAATATATCAGCTCTGTACCCATAATATTGCCAGACCACTTTGAAAACACTTCAAATTCATGGGCTCAAACTTTTCCCTCATGTGCCAGCAAATGTTTGTACAGAGCAACAACATGTGATCCCTATCTATCCTGTTGGAAAAAATGCTGATACTCACGCGACCAAAGCATGTCTTGTACATTGTCTTCAGCTCCTGCCTCTCACGATTGCTGTGTCCTACCAGGATGTCAATGATGGCCTTTTCATCTGTGCCTATAGAATTAACAGCAGTAATGAAGATGGTTAGATACAAGTTCTCTCTCTATCTCTCTCACTGTATCTATAATAAAACTATAATAAATACAGAACAAGACCAAGACATGCTATTTACATTAAAAGTTCCAGTATGTTTAATTATGTCAATCACAAAGACAAATACAGGTGAGTGGGGTGGGCATGGGTTAAATTTTGATAATGTAATACTTACCTGTCGCTAAAGCCTTTCCTACCTTTTCGGATGGAATTTCCCTCATACACATTATATAATCTGAACCTTCTGCTGACAGCACAGCACAAGCCTTATTCCTATATCATAGGCCATTCTCTCTTTTATGAACCCAGACTACATGTGGGATATCAGAGCAGGGTGGAAGAAAGGAATTTCACAATAGTGGCAGGTAAGTATTATATTATAAAAATTAGTTGTACCCCCACCACATTTTAATAGCAGTAATACAATACCTGTAACTGCTTCCTCAATGAACTTGCCAGTCTGGAAAGAGGCTGATGGCCTCAATAATTGGTATAAAAATCTATATGCTCACCCTTACAGTAGGAGTGTCCACTTCTGTAAATTGGCAGTAGATTGGATCACTTTAGGTGCCATAACTGCAGGGCCCCAAAGAAAAAGCAAATGCCTTTACACTGGTGCACCAAAGAGTGAAGGTTGAGGGGGAGAAAGTAGTATGTGACCAACAAAGTGTGGTTCTCATAGCATCTTCATGTGACAAATGAGATAGGCCCATGAATAAGCAATAACCCATTGGCTTTAATTCTCATGAACGAAAGGTCCCTCTCAGTGAGGGACTGACAAGATCTCTTGATGGTGAGGACAATCCACCTGGAAACAATGTATGCCAAATATCATTTGAGCCCTTTATAGGTGGGAAAAGATACATCCTACCATTTCTTCTTCTTTTAGAAGTGGCCAAGTAGGTCTGTAAACCCCTAACTGGGGACATAAGTCTACCCTGATCATCCCCATAATAGATATATCTGAGACTGGGGATCTCAGTAGGAAGTGGAGCTATCGAAGGCAGCTGGTTATCTGCTAGAAATTAAGGATGCAAAGGAGGGAAATGGTTGCATAAATTCATAATTACCATTGAACCATAAACAACCCTTTTGTACAGATCAGGTATGAGCTCACTCCTCCATGCAGATGCTAACAAGAGCAGGAAGGCAGTTTTAAGGGTAAGATTCTTGAAAAAAAAATTCACCTAACAGTTCATAAAGGGGATCTGACAAAGTCCACAAAATAAATGAGTGATACCACCTAGGCATTAATTCGTGAGCATTGGAAGTCCTGACTTTGTGGAGCACTTATGGAATCATTCTGAAGGGTGGAAAGGCAAAAGTGAACAGACGATCCCACCTCAGACTGAATGATTCCACTGCCCAATCCCATTGATCTGGTACTTGGTACACATAAAAGTGGAATTGTTGCTCAGTTTTGTCATGAATAGGTCTGCTATCTGTCTCCCCCTCCAGTCTGAACAGAGACTTTGCTTTGGATATGTGCTAAGACCACTCCATGAGAACTACCTTGCCTCTCCTGGGCAGACTGTCTGCCAGAATATTTTTTCCTGCCCGGAATATGGCAAACCCACACAGTAATTCCCTCCAAAGCTCAAAGAAAAGGAGCATGTATACATCCTTGATCCCCAAGGTATGCTAATGTGTTGTCAGAGGAAACCATCACACAACTCCTTTTTGGTTTATGCAACCACAGCCCTCAGCTCCAGATTATGTGAAGTGTACCTTCCTCCTGGGACCACAAGCCCTAAAGAACTCCCCCTTCTTGCTCCAACCTGAATCAGACGTGTTGGTGCATAGACTGAGTGAGATTTGGGGGCATGCATTATGACTCAGGGCAGAAACTGGTCCTAAATGGCCCACCAACTCAAGTGGTGATGAACATTTGGTCCTGGAGAAATCTGAGCTGACAGGCGATCTCTGTGCAGAATCTAGTTTGCTAAAAGGATAAACTGGAGATGGTGCAAGTACAGTCTTCCTGAGGGACCCAGGTCCATTGCAGAGTTCAAGGTCCCAAGAGGGATAAGTAAAGGTGAGTCAAAAATGAGGTTTTGGTTGGAAGAGCTGCCAAAAGAGCCAGGATACTGTCTATCCTGTCTAGTGGAACATGGAAAACACACTAAATTGGTGAGGCAGTTCATCACCACATAAACAAACTCCTGACAAGGGCTTAGCTTCAACTTCTCAAGGTTTGGAATAAGCCCCAGACAAGTCACTGCAGGTCAGTAGCATAACTCTTTAAGGCTCTTGTGCAATAACCACTTGACAAGATATTGGAGGATGCTGATCCCAAGAGCCATCAGACAAGTGACAACTACTCTCATCATCCTGGTAAAAGCATGGGACTGGACCCAATCAAGGCAAAACTGGAGGAAAACCTGGGATGTGAAAATACTCATCCTGATGGCTGATGGGGACTGTCAAGTCTTGTAGCATTGCTGACTGAGGCAACAGTCTCCTTCTTGAATGGTTCCTCCTGAAGAAATATGTCTAAGGCAGAAAATTGTCAAAACTTCTGCCTTAATGGATACCAGGAAAATCTGGGACTCAGGCTGGAGATAACTTGTTTTCTACCCTTTCTACTGCATCCTTCTAGAGAAGGGTGTATACCTCTTCCTTTATTTGAACCAGGTTTGGCTCATGAAAACATATGGATGCCCCAGAAAGAGGTGCCACAGAACCAAAGATGGTAACTTTTCTTTAGAATAGAAGGGACCCACATATCTTACATGATACATGAACAGACTCAAAAAAAGGGCTAGCCAAGCTTCCATGGGAATCCCAGGAAGAGGATGCAAGGCAGGAGAGTCAGCATGTGCCTAGGGCTGCCTCCCCATCCCGTTGCTTCTTAGGGAAGGTGATAGGGCCACAATTTTTTTCCCTGGGCCCTTCCGATCACTTTTTCTAGCTACAGACAGGTTAGAAGAAAGTTTAAATTGGTGTTGCTTTCTGGACTAGGGCTGCATCCCTTTAAAAAAACTTCAAGGGGAAATCAAGATGAACATGTTTCATGACTGGTGTTGATAGGATAGGAGTGGATGCGAGGGACCAGTTCTGTTGGCCCATGGGGCACCATGGAGGGAATGAGACCTCAGAAGAGCATGGTAGCAGCCTCAAGAAGTTTCTTGCTGTGATTCCGTAAGACCCTTTAAGTGTCCAGTGCATCATCCCTGTGGAGGTTCAGTAGTTCTGCCGATATCACAATGAACATGGACAAAGCACAACTCAAGGTTTTGGCAACCCATCCAGCAATGCTGTAGCACGGCTGGAGACAGAGATTCCTTTTCCAGAAGGCTAAAGGAGACCGCAAAAAAAGTTCTGCATGTGAGGCTATGGTGATGAGTGATTTAGCCTTAATCTCCAGCACCTTAATTAACTGGAAGGCTAGTCCATATCCCACTGAAATTCCCACTTGCAATGCCCCAGACACGATTTCAGTGGCCAAGTAGTAGTGTGATGTAGCTCTCTACAGAGACCAGTGGTCTCTGCATAGAGCAAGGGAACAATCAATCCTTTATATTGCCTAGTGAACTGCTGGCTCTTCAAAAACCTTTGCGAGAGCTCCCCAACTACTGCTGAACAGAGGAGTAGAAGGAGATCTGGTAATGAGGCAGCCCACAAAAGTCTCTTCAAACTGTAAAAGACTTTCTCATCCTGTGAGCCTAAGGGTTTGGGACACAAATCTGGGGGAAGAGCAGGTAAACTTTGTTTACTGACTTAATGAAAGGCAAGATCTCTTCCTCTTCTGCCACCAGAGCTGATGGGTGGGAAGTGGCAGGGGACCCCAAAGAGAGGTGGAGATGCTGTCTCGGCAAGTTCATCTGTGAATTCACTGGAATGCAGCAAGACCAACAGAACATCCTCATCCTGCTCTTGCTCCTGGGAGGCAGAATTATCCAACCCACACATATCTCTATCAAGAGGGAGACCTTGTGATAGAGGTGTCCTTGACCCACTACTCATCACATGTGAGTGACCGTATAAGCAGACTTTGGTTGATGAGAACGCTTCTCCATCTTCCTCATGTGTCTGGGGAAAGAATAATGTCCCCCTCCCTCTATGACTCCACACAAGCAGATAATGTGGGTCCGCAACCTACAACATTAGTACTGCTTATGTGACAAAAGCATTGTACCATTAATGGAAAGGACAATTCAATTCCCTTAAAAGGATGTTCATATCCCTAAAGGATTAAGAGGAATCATAGGGAAGAGGGGATGCCAATGTTCCCTAGTCTGGTGTTTATATGCAAACTTCCTGTAACCAACCCCAACATGATGGATAGGTAGCATAGCATTTTTCTGGTTGCCCAGTAATTACTGCAATTGCCCCAAATAGCTGCAGTCAAAATTATTCAATAGCTTTTGTCACACATGTATACATAAATAGCATACAATACTTGTAACTCAACATCTGTCCCGCTAATAAGAAGCATCACACATGTTGACACACCTATTTAATATGTTTTCTAGTAGCAGGCCACCTATAGTCTATCTTTTATGTTTATCTGCTCACATCATTACACTTAACAATATGATACTGTTATTTGTGTGTCTAGGCTAAGATAGATGTAAACATTCCATGTGAGACTTTTGTTTAAATCATTGCCTTACAAGCCAATATAGTATGCAACAACAATTAAATGAAGATAATTCTTGCACCCTGCTTAAGGTACCAAAAAGGATACTTGTCACTGGAAAAAACATAAAATTCCAATACAGTTTTTAAGATCATTTTTTAATAAATTTTTGGTTGCTTGGCTGGGCTTTCAAACTGAGAAAAACAGTTGCCTAAAATTAATCTTTGATTGTTCTACTTCCATTCCCAACAAACAGCATGGGATAAAGTGAAGAAATGCAACTGAGACCCATTTTTCTAGCTGGATACATTTATGAATATATTTTTGTTTTGTAAAATCTGTATAAATTTCTGAGCCCTTGGTTGGAAGATTTACCTCCCCACTTCAAACACATGCAAACACACTAATGAGTTCACACACACCAGAAATGAATATGTAAATCAGTGCGAGAATAACCATACCTAGGCCCTTCATTGCAGTCCGGAGTAGCTTGGCAGTTTTCTCTGGGCTAAAATTTGCCCCTGCTGGTTTGACTGTGCCCTGAAAGAAATTAAGCACAGCAGAAACTATATATTGTAATTAATTCTAACTACTAGGAATACCTAGACTACATTATTGTAATTACTGATAGTCAAAACTATTTAACTAACTACCCGTAAAAAAAAATCTTATAGCTGTCAAAAGTTCACCAACCAGTGTAATCAACAATTATATATCTCTGCTTTTACTTTTGTTTCCAATAGACACTTGTTACGTGTAGGCTCGTACAATAATAACAAGAGAAAAGAGTGAAGTCAACAAGCTTTGTAAATTTTTAACAAAATAATTTATTTCCCTAGAAAACAATGTAAAAATTGGAAATAGGACTTACGGTTTGTGAATATAATCCAAAATTGAATCCTAAGATTGAAAAATACAAGTCCTATCACTAAATAGTTCTAATAAAATCCAGGTTCATATCTCGATGATGTTCCAATATGGAAGACGATGACGTCAGATGTGGTCACTGTACAAATGGCAACAATTCCTCAATTGGAGCATTTAGTCATTTCAAAATTTAAAATTTGGATTTTCAATTGGCACTATACTGCCAGTATATTTTGCTGATATACTGTAAAACCACCTACCTACCCGTTCATCTACTCACCTACATACCTTTCGGCCACAGTAGCTCAGTTGAGCATCAAACTCCTAATCCAAGGGTCTTAGGTTTGACACCTTCCCAGGACAGTTTGGCTCAGCTGCCTTAGTGAGTCATTGGGAAAGGCATTTAACTCCCATTTCCTCAGCATTATATAGCCAATAATGTGTTAAATATATCATTTAAACCCACACACAAAAAAAAAAAAAGTGTGATTGGGCATGAAAGACATAAAATAATAGACATAAAATAATAAAAACAACATTTTTTCTATCAGATCAAAATAGAAGTACTATAATGAGCTATTAAAAAATAGATATTAATGTTTTGTATTATTTTTTTCAAAATGATTTTTCTTAAGCCCATTTGACAAGCTATTATCATTGTCCACTCTGGGAAACAGATTTTACTGGATGAAAGTCACAGCTTTTAGTAATCCTAGAGTGACACCTAGCAGAACACAGTTCATGCATCAATAATTACTTTGATTAACCACTATAGGTGAGGCCTCACATGAAAAACATGCAGTATGCATACTCATTAACATCGATAAACATATACTTATTCCTATTTCCAGGACCCAGTTAAGTATGCCTTAAGATTTTGTAAGACATGACTTACTCCTATGCCAAGAAGCTGAACAGTAAAACAGAGAAATGGTAAAGTGCTCTTCCCTAGCCAATTATGTGAGTATGTGACAGGCCATTAAGACATTGCTCAAATGTGGCACAGTCATTATTGTGAAATTCTTCATTCAATTAAAGGTAAAAAACATAAAAGCAGTGTATTGGCTGACCGGAATAAGCATACAGCATATGGAGATATTGAGTTTGTACATTTGCAGGAGATTAATTATATTATTGCTATGTTAATAAACCAATCATTCATCAGATGATGATTCTATTCAAGAGGAGCACATTAAATATACTACTTATGTTTTGCTTTAATAGCATGTATGTGCATGGCTTTATTTCTTTTGACCTCACTACACTAACACCAGTAATCAAATCAAAGATGGATTAAGCATCTGACAAATACAATTATCAACCTATTACCATGGCCACTATGATATCTAAAGCTTTTGAAAAAGTTTTCCTTCAAAGATGTGAAATATAGCTCAAAGATTATCAGTTTGGATTTAGGAGACATGTCTCCACTAATGCATGTCTGTCTGCTTTCAAGTCATTAATTACTATGTTGATAACTGTAGTCCAGTTTATGTGTTTTAGATCCTAAGAAGGTTTCTGACTGAATAAATTAGTGAACCCTACTCAGAAAGTTAAATGATAGAAACATTTCAGTGTATGTTGTTAATCTGCTTGTTAACTGGTACAACAAACTACAATTTTATGTACAGTGGGGTTAGATAACTTCTGTGTCTTTCCAAGTGACTAATGGTGTGTGACAAGCAGGTGTTCAATCCCCATTTATGTTTAACGTGTATATTGATGACCTTGATCGTGATTTGAATAGGTCTTATGCTGGATGCAACATCAGCAGTTTATTCATGAAGAACTTCAGTTTTGCTGATGATACATCTGTACTTAGCCCATAAATCAGTGGATTACAAAAAATATTAACAATATCAGCATTTTGCATTAGCAAATGATATAGAGTGCAATACAAAAAAGATTATGTCTGTGTTTCAAACCACGTAATCTAAAGGAAAAAGTGTCCATACCTCAGGAAAGTCTGTCGAGAAAAACTGCTGTTTGTCAATGAACCTAAGTACCTTGAGTATGTCACGTGTTCTTATTCGTCAGATGATAGTTACATACAAAGACAGTATAGTTCTCTTCATCTATGAATAAATATGCATTCAAGGTCTTTAAAAAACACATTCTACACATGTTAAAATATTGCATTTCAAATCCTATCATGAATTTGTATTTTGCTTCCGTCTGTACAAATTGTTCATGTGATACAACACACTAAAACATCTGTTACAACAATGGATTTAGATTTTCAATAGGTCAATGTAGGCATGATAGTGTGTTTGGAATGTTTGTAAATAACAATGTTAAAAGCCTTTGCACTTTGCTTAAGAATTTTTTTTATTCATTTAAAAATAAAATCCCTAGCAGTAACAACATAATCTTGAATGAAGTGTTTCACTTTGTCTGTTGCTGCAATTCATCAAAACTTGATCATTTGAGCAAATTGTTGTATTAATATTTTTAATGTCATATCTTGTGTGAAATTGATAATTTGTGTCCATGGACTTAAATCTTAAATAAAATTATTATTATTATTATTATTACCATTGAAAACCTATTTTTAATTCCAACTGCATTGGTCAGAAAGGACCCGAGGAGTCGATTAGGATGGATATAGGTCTAGCATGGATGAATCAATGTAATTAAACAAATTAAACTACGTTAGTAATTTAAAGTATAAAATGTAGGTCTCACAGGAGATTGACTTTAGACTTTTAGTGCACTGTAGTTATGCATCCCAAATATCAAACTTCATGATAAACTGCATACTATAAATTAACTTTTGACACAAAACTTGAACAAATTCACGGAAACAGAAAATTCAGGTCACAGAGAAAAAGGATGTAGAACTTATTAAAATGCATTCACTTGCGAAGTTTCACGTTTCTAGGAAGGATAGGCTGTATACAACATGAACTAAACATTAATGACCCTGGGGTGTGATTCTCTTATGGAGACTTTCCGAGAAATGAAAATAACACCAAATGTAACCTAAGTCAGTGAAATATAAAATATGGTCCACAATGAACCCCTATTGAAATGAGAGAGTAGTGTTCATCAAGATGCATCCCCAAGTTTCGTGATTCTGTGTTCAGCAGTACGTACACAGCATGCCAAAATACCCTGTAGTCTTGAGCTAAATGCAAAAGCTTAACCCAAGCCAATGATATGTGAAATATATAGGTCACAGTAAACTTTTCTGGTATGGGTGTTGTACTAAGAGACATGTATACAATCACTTAGTTTTGTGATTAAAGCATGGATACCTAAACTTTACATCTTAAGGTGCGTGAGTCCGGATCATACTCGTTTATCATAACCGGAAGCAAAGGTGAGTGGAGTCAAATGGTAATGTTGATAACCAATCAGCGGCATCTTGGTTACTATTCAAATATTATCAAAGTTCATCGATGCCGCGTTTCTAGTTCACAGAGAACGTTTTGACTGGAACAATCCCAGTCGCCCGAACCCACTAGAATCAATATAATCTTTTGCAGGAGTCTGAGGGGTTCAAAGGCCGTTCAATATTAAAAATACCTTAATATGAACAATTCCTCGACCACCCCACCCCCACCCCAAACACCCAACACCCATTTTTATATAAGAAATCTGTTTATAAAAAGTTTTAGTTACTTTTGCATTGTATTTATTTAAATTATAAATCGTGTTAAGCATATGATTTATTTGTCCTCTTTTCTGCTTCTTTCGCAAACAAGCGCGCATATATTCTAGTATCTTCACACGCACACACGCTGATGTAGCGAAAGCTGGAAAGCTCGAAATATCTTGCAAATGAATAATTGTCCCTGCTTCAGAAGAAACAATTGCTCTAAAGTCTCATTTCTCGTAAGTCTGTGACCAGAGATCGAGATCGAGATCGTTAATTTGCGGACCCTTTGTCTCCGCAGATTCAAATGAAAACTACATGACATCTGTGTGGCCTTACCTTGTGCTCATATGGATTATTACCGGTAAGTATGAAGAAAAATGGCTGAACAGAAATGTTATTTGTAACAAAACAGAAACGTGCTCTGTTCTTATTTAGTAACGAAACTATGGCCCGAATGGCAGCTATCGACATACATTCAATATAGGATTGACGTCGAAGTTGCGAATGAGCCGGCGTCTTCTTGCTGTAAAACCGCAAGACAAATTTGGTCTCAATCCATTTAGTTCTTTTCAAATTATTGTGCGAAAACGAAACACGTGACGGACGTGACGTGACGAACGGACAGAGTTAACACTATATAATTATAATTTGAGTTAAATGTTTTTATAGCTTTTAAGCAAGATTCATGAACAAAGCCTCTCTTATTTAACATTTTCTAACTACTCGAGCTCGGGAAGAGCAAATGATGTCCGTCTACACTAGATTTCTGAAGATGAAAAAGTCTGTTTGTTTTACTCGGAGTGAATGACTTTACTTTTCTCACTTAACTTTCCTTTCATGTCAAAGCTGCATATTTGATGGTTTATGCTACTGTTATAATTCTAATATGGAGCCGCATTTTGCCAGTACAGTGTTGGACTTGTAATCCAAGAGTCCTGAGTTCGACGCCCGCCCAGGCCAAAAGTAGGATATAACCATTGATTATGTGATGAAAAAGCTGTTAAAAACCAAGCAGCCATCAACACATTCATCCCAACAACAGCATGTACTGTTGGTGGACACTGTTCAATGCTTATAGCTTTACAAATATGTTCGACATAAATCTACGCTTACAACTATACTTTTTTTTCCTCCAAAGCTATGTTAGTCAGTCACCAGCAGAATACTGTGGTACCGTCATGCTAAAGTCGATTTTAAAACGAACTATGTAAAAACAAAAAAACAAACACACTCATCTAAAACTGTGCGGATGTAATAAACTGGCAACTGTTTCATCTTCAATGTCTTTCGACAATTAGTTATCTGGGAAAAGTTTCATCGAAATATCTTCACATCAAACGTATTCTCGCTCTGATTTGTAGCCAAAAAGAACTAATTATACCCACCATATTACTTTTACAAAATGATCTTGAGGTAATAATTACGAAACAAATCTGGTTCCAAAGAAAACCCTTGCATTACCCGCCCTCCCATCCCCCCTCCCCGAAAATTAAATGGCCGATCTCTAAAGAACTGTGCCATCTGGAGATTTAGTAACAATTTTGGCTATTATCCCAAGACCGTCCGACCATTCAAACACCTGGGCCCTTTATTTTGTTTGTTGTGAGGGTTTGCAAAAGGTCAGTCTAATATATGTATTGATTGTAATTTAAACTAAGTAAAAAAAAATAAAAAATATGTTAACATGTGCTTTTGCAAAACGAAAATATTCCCCTGCGCAGTGATGCACTTCCGTTGTAAAATCTTCAGTTTCGGAGATGTGTAGTTTTTTCACGCTGTTAAGCTCTTCAATTTCAGAGTATGTAAATTTTGCATGAAATCTGTAATCCCATGCTGACTAAACGAAATGAGTGGTTTTGAAAAACAATGGAACTTATTAAGTTTGCTGTAAATTTACGCATTTCTAGCAAGATTTTCGATAGCATGGGTTAAAAGAAGATCCACTTCTGCTTGAATTTATTCATTTTGATTTTAAAGTATGTAGAGGACTTGGGGGGGGGGGTGACATGTCGTTGTGCACGATCCTACAATCCACTCACGAAGTACCATCAAATTTTGCATATCCAGTACTTAGCAATTGCGCATAGTGTTCATTCATTTTAACTGGTAAACATTTGTGGTTTCATATCTCCATTTAAGTGCATTACCGATGTGCGAGATACAAATTGTCCGCTGAATATTGATTAGAGAGATTCTAAGTGGCTCGATACCACGACCATCATAGTCGACCGTATCTATTAAGATTTGCATCGTGTTAACTGTACTTTCAGATAGTCAGTACATGTATAAGAAATATTCTGTGCAATGACTTTATAAGTGTGCAGTATCAGAGCCCAACAACGACATTTTAGGTTTTCCGAGGGAAGGAGGTAGGATTATTTTGTTCCAGCCGAAATTTTACAAAAATTATGTTGCCTCAAGATAATTGCTTTTTTAAAAAAATAATTAATGGATCTAATACTTTTTTCTTTTCCTATCAATCGGAGCAAGAGGGACTCTGGGCGACAAAGTGATCTAAGGTGCGCGTCTTTACAGATACATGTCACTTTTGTCCGCGAAAGTTCGAGTCGTGGCTCGACCAACGCGGGTATGCGGGAAAGCTTGCCAGAAGCTTTTCGTGATCTTTCAGGGTTTCTTCTCCACCAAATTTACTGGCCGCCGTGTATAGCTTGTCATGTGCTTAGAAATGACGCTAAATCCAACAAAACAAAACAGATCAAGAATGTTTTTCTTGTGCTATTTGACAGCCGCAGTTATTTTTTATAAAAAATAAGTCCTGCACCCCACCCCACCCCGCCTCAATATGTAATGGTTGGAAGCTGCAAACTTTTGAATTCTCTCATGAGGTAAATGAAGAACAATGCGCTTCATCATAAAGAACTGACAAACGTTCTGAAATAAACAATAATTCAGTTAGCCCCAGAAAGATTTTCGTGGTAGAAAAATATCTGAAATTACTGAAATATCGCGTTTTACAATTCAGAAACATGTTAAAATATTTCACAAATGGGGGTCCTGAAAAAATGGGAAGAAAGTAGTGAGACAAATAATCACATGCATAATAATGTACTTTTTTGTCTATTTTCAACGCAATCTTTCGAGAAGCCTTTAAAAGTTTATGCTTAGGAAAACCCAATAAAAACAAATGGCAAACAAACTGTTTACGACTGAACAGTATACATTCGTCATCTAAAAATATTTCCATAATTTTTGTTTAGTTTTTTGGGGGGTGGGATTGAGGGTGCTTTACATACAACGTTGTTGGAAATCTGATACCAGTTGCGAGCAAACTGACTCTGGCGAGAATATCATCATCTCTGATGAAAATCCGTGCGGTCAGTTATTGCAAAATATTTTTCAAATGAGGGAATTGTCCAACCTGCAGATCGATTGTCTTGGATATGATACTACGAAGACAAAACAATGGGAAATCGATACAATAATAAACCCTTAATCAGTGGCTTAACTATCTCACCACATGCCCCACAGCAAACTTTTAGTACCGCCTCCCCATTAACTTTACTGTCACTTTTTTTCCTGGATGGGCCTGGCCGCCAAGACGGCCGGGTCCCACAGCACGGCTGTAGCTGCTACTACGGTAGTTACGCCACTGCCCTTAATCTGCGCATCGCATATCCCGAACCGCAATGTTTTTGATTATACGTGGCAGACATTTAAATTATAGCTTGAAAAAAGTCAACTGCTGATCTTCTTGGTATTTTCTTTACATTTGGGTGCCTCTCAGTGCATCTTACACCGACTTGACGACGCAACACCCAAGGAGAGAGTACACATTGCTAATAGTTGGAGCTCCCCACCCTTTGACAGCCTTTTTATAGACATTTGCCGGAAATTCATTTAAGCTGGCAAGTACCTGCGTCAGTGTGATAATACTAAGAGCGTCAAGTGATAAAGTGTGGCGATGTTAGGATAGTAATTGATTTAACAGATGTACATAAGAGATAAAGAGATGTGTGTTGGGGGGGGGGGGGCGTATGTCAGGCATTCATTAATTATCTAACGAGATTATGCTCTCTCTCTCTCTCTCTCTCTCTCTCTCTCTCTCTCTCTCTCATCAAAGTTTTTGATCCAAATGCATTCGCCCGTACAGGCATTTTTATTGTGACAACCATTCCAACAAATCAATATTCAAACAATCAATATATCTTAAAACCGCTAACTTCCATTTTCATTGTGTAAGAAATATAAATACAGCTCTTTTGCAAGAAGGGAAGACCCATATAGGCAGCTGAACGATGTTTAAACAGGTCAGGGTCTGCAGCTTATCCATCAAAATGGAATGACAAACCTTGACTAGCAAAAATTTTGCATATTGTTTTTCTACATGCATACTGAATGTTGTGTGTAAACCTGTATCTTCACGTACAGTGCAATGGTGTGTCAGGGTTTATACTGGCCTTTTGGGGTCCTCTTCAGCAAAGGAGTATGTACTTTGTACAGTGACTAATGTTTTATCAACAATAATTGTATTTATAACTAAGGCAACTGCAATGGCTCACCACTGCATATTCCCAATCTTATTACTTCAAACTCCTACCCCATCCTTGTTACAGTGAATCAGGGGTCTAAATGAAAAACAGATGCTTTTTTTCCTGCTATGATAATCCGAGTTTCCTCTAACCCTTCCCACCCCATTCTTTTATATTTGAACAAGGATCTGAGGAAACGCGGATCATCTGTTATGACTGCATGTATGAAGTTCGGTTAGAAAATATTTTAGAATGGTCAAGGTAAATGACATTTTTGAACACTGTACCTTTACCTCCTCGTATGAACCTCACGGGCGGGAGCCAGTTATGACGCCCCTCGTGCATATGATTACCACAGGAATAACATAGTTGCAAAGTTTTATGAAATTCCACTCCGCATTTTATTAGAAGACGTGACAAAGGTAAGACGGACAGACCAATGGTATCCGAATATTCCCAAAACGCTTAACTTTTTTTTAATTGTGTAAATAATAAACGTTTTCTATGTTCACTGTCCAAGGATACTGTGATCCCCAATCCGTTTATAATTGCTATGGACTCTTTATTCAAGATCCTGCTGAAGCTAAGTTTCCTCCTGTCGGCCAGTTAAAAACAACTATTTTCCATATGCTTCCCGACGACTCCAGTCTCCCCCCCCCCACCGGGCCCAATCCGGTTCTCAATGGCAACTATAAATAATCGACGCCCTGACCACTTTCACTTACAGATTAAATTGATAAAGTGAAAATATGGTGGGCAATTCTCTTCTCCTCCTCCCCCCCCCCATACAATAAAGTACGCTAAGGATATATCATTTGAATAGATTTGTATTCTTGCTTTCCGAAAAAAAATGAACAATACAACACACACACACACACACACACACACACACACACACCAATTCAATCAAGTGCGATTGGGATATATCACTTGACCAAGATTATTTATCTAGTTTCCTATATCTCGGAAATAGTTTCCGAGACTTGGAAAAAGATAGTAATAGCCAAATAATAAACGATTTTCAGGAACTGGAAATGGATAGTCAAAGCCAGCTAGTAAAACGATTTCTAAGACAGAGGAAACTCAGTCTGCAATCGGCGAACTTAAAATTCCCAGTAAACAATATTTTCTTAAGAAAAAAAAAGGCATGATGTATTCCAAGAAATCTGCCCTTATCAACTGCTGTCACGTTTAGCGAAACCACACACGGGAATGTTAAAATTCTTGTTCACGAAACTGAAATCAAATTTTGCTAAATGACGTCAACTTTTTCTTATTCATGCGGCTACTCACTACTGAACAGAGACTGTACGATATACGCTGTCATGGTCTCAGTTAGCGGGGATAATTTAACCAATGGTTACCATTTACAGAAGGAGAAAACATTAAGTCATCACCACAAAGAGTAGCATCATACTGCCTTATAACGAAAATGGTTCCGCTCCAACATACAAAACGTTGTTATCACCACTCCTCCTGAACAGAAGTCGGCGCGGCAAGGCTTTTTATGATGTCTAGTTGATCCTAAACGTAAATGGTGCTTTTTTGACGTCCAATATAGCTGCCACGACAGCCAAATTGTACTAATTAAGAAATTAAGAATCTAATAACTTTAAATTTATGAATGCTCACGATCAAACCTATATTTATTAGTACAGACATGTTCTTCACTCAAGCTTCTCTGTATTGAATCCGGTATGAGCCTCAGTATTTTCTGGATCGAGATGCTTTGAATTTCGCACCAAAGAGTCAGGTGCTAATTTCAGTAACGAGTTTTCCCAACTCAAGTCTGTAAAAGGATTGAAATTCCATCACCAACGTAATGTCTCTATTTTTTCAGTTTCATCTAGGCTCAGCTCTCAAAATATTTACTCAATAAAATTTTAGTTTCATTATCAACCATCCCAGCCAGCGAAACACACACATACACTATTGTATCATCACCCATTTCTAGCCTGGTTCACGTTTTTCCGTATCACTAGTACTGAGTCCTGGAAATCCTGTTATCGCTAATCGTCTTGAATGGAAAGTCATATCAGCATGTGGATTTCACCAAAAGACTTCATATGATGTCTGGCTGATCCTAAACGAAGATGGTGCCAGTCAGATGTCCAATATGTACACAACAGCTGCTATCTTGAAAATCTTACGATCGCTACTCTACCTGAAATGATGGCCAAATCAGCATGGGGTCTTCACTAAACGACAACTTGTGATGCCTGGTTGGTCGTAAATGCATATATTGCTAATGTCATTCGATATAGCCACCACAACAACCATCTTAAAAATATAGTCATTGCTACTCCCCTTGAATGGAAGGTCATAGCAGCATGGAAATTTTCACTGGAAGACTTATTTTGTCATCTAGTTGGTGTTAAATAAAAGTAATTTTATCGATATGACATCCAGTATGGCCGCCACGGAACCATCTTGAAAATCTGATATATATTTCTTCTTGATGTAAAGTCATAACTACATTTGGTTTTCACCAGAAAAAAAGACTTCTTACGATGTTGAGTTCATTCTAAATGACAATGGAGCTGCTCTGACATCTAGTATAGACACCGTGGCAGCAATCTTGAAAATCTTATTACTGCCACTCCCCATAATGGAAAATCATCTACATAAGGGATTTTTACCAGAAGACTAATTACGGTATCAAGTTGGTTCTGAAAGAAATGGTGCCCATCCGATCTCAAATATGGCCACCATCTTGAAAATCTTATCGCCACTCGTTCTAAATTGAGTCTTATCGATAGAAGACATCTTTTGGTGCCTACTTGGCTCTGTATCAAAATTATGCCGATCTGACATCCAAAATAGCAACTATGGCGGCTATCTTGAAAATCTTGTAATCGTTACTTCTTACGATATCAAGGTGGTCCTAAATGAAAACGGTGTCTCGCAAACATCCAATATGGCTGCCACAATGAATATATTGTAAATCTTGTAAAGTCTCCTAATTTGATGGTCATATTAGCATGGGATTGTTACGAAACAGTCTCGGCATGATATAGCCAAAAACGTGTCAAAGTGTCGTTAATACAATTTTTAAGACAAAGGAAGAATCACCTACATATACACCTTTCTCTGCGCCACATACATGTTATTGGGCAGACAAGACTTATAATAATAATAATAATAATAATAATAATGAAGACTTTGTATAGCGCCTAATCTTTAGAAGCTCTAAGCGCTTTACAACATTTGACAACACTTAAAAAACATATATAATGACATGATTACAAAAATAAAAACAAACACCACGAAATTAGAAAACAGAAAACGTGCTGTAAATATTTAAGGTAAGGAAACATTATTAGGTCTTTAAGTCTGTTCTTGCAGTTGAAATAGGTGAGTTTTAAGAGCGCTCTTGAATGAAATCACCGTGTCTTTGTGTCTAAGTTCAGTGGGCAATTCGTTCCACGTTGCTGGGCCTTGGTATGCAAAAGAACGTTGTCCATATGATTTCATTTTCATAGTGGGAATAATGAGAATACGAGTGTCAGAAGAAGAGCGTAAGTATCTTGCTGGTGTGTACACATGGGTGAGGTCGGATAGGTATGTTGGACTGGAGCCCGTCAGTGATACGTAGCACAGAGAACAAATTTTGTGTTTAATTCTGGATCGAATGGATAGCCAGTGTAGGGTACAGAGCAGGGGGAGGCGTGCTTGATCGTGGTACTCTAAGGATGATCCGAGAAGCTGTGTTTTGAACTTTTTGAGGTTGCCGGAGTAGATATTGAGACGAACCAGACAGAATTAAGTTACAATAGTCCAGTCTTGAAAGTACTAAGGAACACACAAGTGTTTTAGTGGCATCAACTGAAAGATACTTGCGAATGGAGCTGATGCGTCTCAGCTCAAGATATGCAGCCTTGCATATGTTCATGACATGTTGGTGCAATGAGAGAGTACTGTCGAGAGTAACACCTAGGTTTCGTACTGACTGTGAATTTAATGTTGGTGTTGCTGATATTTATTGTCTGAGGTAAAGGACGTGACTGAGAAAGTCTTTGTGTTGTAATCAGAATAGCTTCAGTTTTATCATCATTCATCTGCAGCTTGTTACATGTCATCCATGATTTCACACCGGAAATGCACCTCTCTACACCTTGGATAGTAGCTTCAACTTCAACTTATGCAAATGATGATAGCCGCAGTGTCGCCCTTGCTAAGGGAGCCTCATGCGCATCTCAGTTTCAATTTGTTACCAAACGCGTCATTCCTCTTAAGGTCAAAATATAAGGCGATGGTGTATCCATGGACGCCCGCAGTATGTTTTGCAGGAGGGGAGTCAGGATTTTTTGCGGGGAGCGGGGGCAGTCAGTCACGGCCGGGAGAGTTAGTATAGTAAGCAGTCTGAAACTAAAGCTAATATTTACTAAGCGTTTTCAACAGAATCTTGGGACATATTTCAGCTTCATTTGCATAATTAAACTTGTCGGAATTTATATATATATATAT
>JAECUM010022445.1:0-67444 GCA_016617855.1 Megalonaias nervosa | reverse complement strand
AAGAAAAAAACATAAAAAAAGAAAGAAATGAAATCAAGTGAGAGGAAATACTGTAATGTACCCTAAGTTACAGCAGTGGCAAATACTACGTTCGAACAATAAAAGATTATAGATGTTGTTGAATTATACGTTTTTCAAACACATAAGTCAAATGAGTCATATTGCACGATAGTTTGAAATATTTGTTCTACATCCTTTTTTTATATACTGGGACCACATATGTAGATTTCCATGAATCTCGAAATCTTGAGGTATTATGAGAAATTTTAAAGGTCTGACACGGTGGGTACTTAACTGAACATGTAATTCTTTTAAGTAATTTGGGATGCAAAAAATCTGGACAACATACCTCGGATTGATTTAAACCAGTAATAAGGCTGTATACGGCGTCTTCAATAATGCTGATGCAGGAGACAGCGTGGTACGGCAGTTGTTGCACGTCTTTAGTTCAGCAGGTTGACATGGTGTCCTATTATCAGTTTGTATACCAGATTGTTCGCAAAAGAAATCGTTAAATATTTTAGCTTTCTCTCCATTATCTGTCACGTTAGCACTAATAATCAATTAATCCCAAAATTTCTTGTTGGACTATTCTTGGCTGTCTTTAAAAAGTTACTACCACTCCTTAGAATTATCTGAACATTTTTTAAATTTTGTCATCCAACCGCTGATTGTGGAAATATTTAGGTTTACGTATTTCACTAATAAATTTATTTCTTTTTTGACAATATAACAACTAGTGTTGTGGGTTTTTGCGTTCGTTTTTCTCGATTTTAAAGCCGTTTTCTTTGTCTAATGAGTTTTCTAATTCATTGTGTATCCAGGGTGGGTCTTTTGCATGAATAGTGGCCGTCTTTTGTGGCACAGTTTTACTTACTGTATCCGGTATTGACTATCATTGGTATTGTTATTTTCAAATATTTCATCTCACAGAATATTTTGCAAAAGTAAATTTAACAAAATAAAGTCTCTTTTATCATGTAACCATATCATTGTCATTCAGCACTCGAAATTTGGTAGTTAAGTCGATTTTTTTAAGGTGGCATATACTGGGAGATGGTATCTGACTCCTGTAGAATAGAAAATTAATCACCAGCAATAGATACAAACTCCAATATTAAAATGTGTTGGTTTCTTTTATAATTTGCTGAAGGTTACAAGCGTGGCACAGTTGAAACGGTTTATTTTATTATTAGGACCAAATCAGTTTTCATTAAAATCTCCCATAACAACTATGTAGACTGGTTCAGTGTTCCGGGCTCACTCAATGCTTAATTCCATACGATCCCAAACAGATGATTCACTATTTGGCGGTCTGTATAGCCCTCCAATCAGCAATTTCTTCCTATTTAAAGTTGTGTATACCCAACTACATTCTAGGCCTGGTAAATCAACATCAAATCCTAGAATTAGATGAATGTTTCTTTTTACATATAACTATCCCAATTCCGAGTCTTCTGTTATCTTTAAGGAATAGCTCGACCGCTCCGGTGTCCTATGTGGATAGAGCGTCCGCCTTGGATGCGGGAAGTTGCGGGTTCGAACCCCAGCCGAGTCGTACCAAAGACTTATAAAAAATGGTAGTTACAGCTGCCTCGCTAGGCGCACAGCATTATGAAGTTAGTGTTAGTACTGGTCAGCCTGGTGTCAGGATAATGTGACTGGGTGGGATATCATGCTACATGATGCTACATAAACTGCTACACTGCAGACATCGTAGCTATATGACTAAAATATTGTTAAAGCTACGTTAAAAATTCAAATCACACACACACACGGAATGGATCAGAATAATTTAATATGGAGATTTCATTGTTCAATGTAAATTCGTTAAACCAAGTTTCAATAAAACACTGTACATTAAACTGCATTGTATTTGCATGAATCAAGTCAATTCAGGGTCTGTGTGTGTGTGTGTGGAGAGTTCGGCTCCACCCCCACCCCCACGAAAACACAAATGTAAACGTAGAGTTACTGATCATTAGAAATTTGAGCATCGTTTTATTCTTGCGAATGTTTATTGGGTATTATGCACACTTTGAGTAAATAGACACATAAACTTTTGCTTTGGTGCCCTTTCGAGGTGCCCCCCCACCCGCAACACTGATCAGGCCCTGCAATTTTAGATTTCAAACTGAATATTAAGATGCAGTATACTGAGATTGTTGATGTGAAAAACGGCGAAAAATAGACCACTAGTTGACGCAAGAAGAAATTTAGCTGATATAACTGCATCAGGTGGATGTGAGTATAACTACGTTTCAAGAACAGGAAGTAGAACAACAGACCAATACATTTATATTTTCCAATGTATAATTACATGAGCAGTGCTAGTACTATATCAGAACAGTCCTGTACGTGACCACGTAAAACCCATGGAACAGACTAATTATCAGTCTGTATTGATAATTAGTAACTGCCATTTAATCTGCCCGCCTGTTTTCTAGGGCTGCACGTGCATATGAAATACACAACAATATACAACCATTTTTTGTAACACACACAATATTTTTGTGACAAAGCAGCTCAAGTAAGGAAAAACCTTAAAAAAGACAATTGCAAATATAAGAGACTATGTTTAAAATATGCGAAAAAATAAACAGGAAAAAGCCGATATTCTTTTCTTTCTGCATAATTGGACTTTGAAATGATCTATTTCCGATCTGATCGTAACCACATGGGTCAGAGAGAGAGAGAGAGAGAGAGAGAGAGAGAGAGAGCTGGATTGAATTACTGGCTTTTAATATGGTCGTAAGTATGTGTTTAAACTATCATTAAAATACAAGTAACCTTTTGGGAGCATGCGTGTAATATATGAAGAAAACAAACTAACTACGATAACACTACGATTTGATTCAAACGAGGGAGTCATCAACGTCGTCGTCACTATCGTCAGAGTCAGGAGGGGCAAGATTTTGGTTGGACTCTTGGTCTTCGTGTTCCTGTGTTGGTTTTGTATGAACTCTGTAGACAGGGTAGATTTTGGCTGGACGCTTGGTTTTCGTGTTCCTGTGTTGGTTTTATATCAACTCCGTAGACAGGGTAGTGTGCTTAATTAGAACTTTCAAGCTGAGTTCCTTGTCCAATTCAGTCACCATTGCCATGTTGTTATGCGGGAAACTGAATCGTTTCTTTCCTTGATAAAATTAGTTCCATCTCCAGTTCAATTACTTTCTATCTTTCCTTCTTTCTTCACGCAATTCTCGCCCTAGTAGCTGTCAAGTCATCATACATGTAGATTTGTATTGATACTTAAGGGATTTCTTTTAGCCTCCTTGATTTCGATTTTACTTCTAAATTCTTCTCTAAATGCGTCGATTATAACTTGACTAAGCAATCTGATTAAAATCGCGACGGACATTTGATATATGATTTTAATCAGATTGCTCGACTAACTGCTTTGGAAATGATTATCCTGTTTGTAGTTTCTATAGAGCCACAATAAATTTCTGAATAAAGCCGTCCATGATGAAACCACCAGTCGCAGGATTGCCGTCATTTTCGCCTGCCAAGGTTCTGATATGTCAACCCTATCTACACAGATCGAACAGATATTTCTTTGTTTCGGATCTGTGAATTTCATTGGATGCGGCGGCAAGCCACCGCTCAAAATTAAGATGTTCAAATTTGAACACTGTTCCTACATGATCAAGATAAGGGGCGCACACAACTGGAATGGACTCGTAAATACCCAATTTTTCATTGCCGGTCCGTGTTTGTACAAATACTTTTCACTCAAATAAACATGTGATGGCTTATTTCTAGTACGTAGTCATACTTTCAATGTTAAATTTACAAAGTATCTTTTGAAGTCAATTGCTTCCCCCATTTTCGGTCGATGTACAACGCACCGCTGTTAACATGCTATTGGTTTGTTGGCATTACATTCTAAGGGAGGCAACTCATGCAATCCAATAGATGTCGCTTGGACAAAGCACTAAAATATCTGTTCACTCCGTCAGCAGGGTTAACATATCGCAGTGTAAGATTAAACCATGTGGAAGCCCTTAGGCAGTCGAAATCTCTGGCCCACATCGCAAATCATCTCCTAATACGTCAAGATCAAATCAATTCAATATTATTTTGATCCGTTGTCGCGGGGTCCCTAAAAGGCGTGGGGCCCATAGGCCGGTGCCTACTTTGCCTATTTGGTACTCCGGCACTAACATATCGGAACCTTGGCTAGCGAAGATGGATTGCCGTTATTGCTAGTTAATTTGTCAGTCAGATGCAGCAGTTTTAACCAATGTAACTTGTGAAGTGAGGTTTGATGCTACTGAAACTTGAGAGTACTTACATAAAAAAATTTACTTGCTTTGCCAGTCTGATCGTCTGCCCACTTTTTGGATCTCCACTTTTCCTGGGCATGAATTATGAAGAAAAATTCAGCGACGAACAATAACAAACCATGAACAAACCACCGCAGTCCTTTAATACTAGTAAAACTAAATCGTGAAATCCCCCCCCATTACTTCTGTGATGTTTGCAGCTAAATTACTTTCATTACTTTGAGCACATCTTATAAAATTACCATAAGTTACTCAATAAAATCTAAGAGCTTGTGAAGTAAGCACTCACCATGCCATCATGATTTTCATATTTACGTCCATACAACACAATTCTAATATTCAGTGGTCCATTAAATGTTATTTCTTTTACATTGTAGCATTTCCTCAGATTACTAAAACGATTTTAAATCACACTGATAAAAGTAAAAACAATAACTCAAACGGGGATCTATAGTCAGACTGTAACTGGACACACACACACACACACGCACACCGTATTAACATCATTGGATGACAAACATAACAAGCGGTACAAATTATTATATTTTTATCATTCAACAAATCCCTTAATCAGTACTGAATGTGCAAATATGATTAATAATCCTTTTCATTTCTATTATTATACATAACTATCCATTATTGTCAACAGTTCCAACTTGCTAACAGTGAATAATATTTGCCGCACATGCGCATTTCAAAGTACACCAAGAGTTCCATAGTCTGGTTCCCTGCTTCTTGTCTTGACATCAGTTCTCTCGGGGAAGTATATTGCAGTCAAACATACAAATATCAGGACACCAGACTAATATTTTAAGTGTACACAGTCATTATTGTTATCGTTTCGAAAAAGTTGACAGTGGGCTAAAATGACTCGTGAGTATATTGATTTAGTCATTAGGTCGCTTAAAATTGAACCAGAGTATCAACTGTATACAATCTTGTCTTTGGTCAGATCAAACAATATCTTATTTTTAAAGAAGATCTGAGTTCACAGCTGAACCAGTAACTTTCACGAACCTTCCATATTTATAAGCGTATGTGTATGATTCAAAATGACTGTAATTATTCGTTAAAACATTATCATGGCTAGTATATTTCAATGAAAAACCACACCGATGTCATACAGTTAATGGACTTCAACTAATGTATAAAAAAAATTAAATATTATCATGGGTTTACTAAAGAATCTAGTCCGGTCTAAACCAGATTTGTGTAGGTTGTTCCAGTTTATTGTAATCTTTAACACTGTGTAGTAACGACTGTTGTCCGGAAATTGCCGTTCTCAGGTGTGTATTTGGCACCTACGCTTCTTTTAAACGACTAAAATATGTTACGTTTTATGGAGGAAACCAGTAACATGGAATGTAGATCTACTTTCCTCTGTTCGATATTTAAATGTAAAAATATCAACGCTGAGGCGAGAAAAGTCGGACGAAACTAGGACTATACATACTTAAATCACAGGGTTCGTATGGTTACTTACAGTATACCTGTCATACATGTATACAGTATTATTATATAGTACCTGTATGACTGATTGTTAAATTTTAAGTAACGATAAGAGTTACTGTGTATATAATGGAACAAACAGAAATGAAAAGATCAAAATGTACATTTTGGGCTTGTTGCAAATTTCTTTTGGTAAATGGAAAGGTGGTCACAGATAAAAAGTCACTTTTACCTCGGTAAAAAATGTCGAGGGGTGGGAGGAGAAATGTTATTAGCAAAAATTAAATGATCAGGTTTGCTTAAGATAAAATATAACTACTTCATTTAAAATGATAAAGGTTTTTTGAGTTAAAATGTAAAAATATACAGTTATCATCAGTGGAGGGAATAAATTCATGGAATCATCCTGAATTTGTACTATACTTTTTTAGATCAGTATGTAATCAGAATGTGTAAATTTCATTAAATCTGTATGTAGTTCAAATGAATATAAATTTTTATTTTTCTCAATACATGCTGCTTAAAAGAGCATAATCAAAATATTTCATCATGAAACAGGCCTGAATATATAAAGATTTATCAATTTGTCTGCTAAATGATATTTATTGATTGGTAAAGGGATGATTTCAAAAGTAAAATTGGGGGCCCCCATCCCAGGAATTATAAAAATTATTTTATATTTATCATGTAAAGAGTACTTCACAAAATTAACAATACCTATACTTCCCAGTGCTGCCAAGGTCCTTAAGTGCGTGGAGTGAGTTCCTCTCCCTGGTTTGGGGACCTTAGAGGAATCCCCACTTGGAGATGGGGGGGGGAGGCTGAGAACTGAAACAGAGGTTAAACTTAACAAATAATTTTATTATCCAAGTTATAAATTATAAATGTGAGAAGTGAATCCAAAATAATTCCAATATATTTCTATGAACGTCCAAATGAATGAAAAGTTAAAATTTAAAAACTGAAAATGTACTGGTATACCAAGAATCATGATTTCAAGATGGCATCGACCAGAACTCCTTTGAATAATTCACAGTAGTTCCAGAATAATATTACAGTGAAAACAATGAGCACTTTCCTTTTCCACTGAACAGTCTAAACACATTTTTCTCTCAAATAATATCTAAGTACAAAATAAATCACGTCTGCAGATTTACAACAGAAATGTAAGAAATGAGGTTGACTCCAAAATTGGAATGAATGTGATTGCTCAGTTCTCTCTTTAAATACATCTTCTGTTGTGACTATATTTCATGATATACCCTACTTGTGATGGATCTTACTAATATTATCTTGAACTTGCCTATTCATGTGACCTAGCTCAATCATTGGGAAGGTAACTGAATTCTAGAATCATCCAAAACTCCATCAGCCAATGAGAAATTAATCCTAAGGCATCATTTAGTCTTTTTATTAAGACTATTATTAGCAATTGTCAACACATACATCAGCATCTATTTATAGATGCTATGTAATTTTTGTGCTGTTAACAGACTTCAGTGATTTAGGCAAAATCCTACTAAAGATATTCTGTACAGTTTAAAACCATGAATAAAAATTACACAAATTAAATAAAATCATGTACCAGGAGTTATAAAAAATATAGATAAACATAGCAGAAGTCATCAGACTAGACTATTGAACACTATAAGACCTCTACCCGTTTCATTATAAACCATAAAAAAAGAATGTAACAAAAAAACATGATTTGATTCTTTGGAAGTAAAGAAAAAAAGTAATTTAACATTTCATGCTAGACCACATGACTACAGGTACATCTTGGCAGATAGATCTTAGGACCAGTGTTCAGTTTAAGCAATTGAAAGCACAAAATGTATGCAGAAGTATGAAAATGAGTGTTTTGCCCCACTGGCTCACTTTGATGCCTTTCCATCTATCGTCATCTCTACCCACCATGATAATTTATCACCCCCCCCACGCTAGAATTGTCAGTGGTTCTGTCAGAAGTTTGAATGTGTACACAGGCAAGCAGGCAGGTGATTTCATCATTGTGGGTAGGGACTTGTCTTGTTGGAAATGCTGATAGAGTAAGCAGGTGGTGCAAAATACTGGCCTTTCATGCTGCTCTAGTCAGCAGTGATTGTGGAAATGAAAATCCTGCAGAGAGTGAGTGATGATATTACTCATGCATGCAAGTCTGTGGTAGTGATCAATACATGTCCTGCAGGCTTATCTGCCATTTATTATAACTATACTACCTACAGTCTGTTATTGATTTTAACAGCAATGCCCGCACACACACAAAGAATAGTTGTAAATTGAAAACATGTTGTGGACATTTATGTATACAAATGTCTAACACTCAAGTAATAGACTTCCAAGCTATTTTGAACAAGTTTATTCAGTTTCTAAAAATGGCATTAGTCATACAAAAGATGGACTATCAGAGATGTTGGAGAAAAACTGAAAACACCGTATCAAATTAGTTCATCATATTGGTTCATTAAAGAATTCTCTACAATTTTTCCAGAATATACTGTTAAGTTGTTTAACATGGGAGTGGTTCTAGAAATGGAACGGAATAAATTGGGGTAGATTTACGACCAAAAAAAAAAGAAAGAATTTGCAGAATATAGTACATAAAAACGTGGAGTCACAAAAGAAGAGGGATATTAATAATTTTTCCTCTGAGTCTGAAAGTTTTGATTAGTGATACCTGCTCCAGCTGTAAAGGCAAAGATGTTAAAGAGAAGGCTAATTAAACAAATATCTTGGGGCCACAAGCATAAGAAGGACATCTGAACTCGCTTTTCTTCAGTGGATATATGAAAAGTATTACACTGATGCAGAAGAGGAGAGAGGGAAGCACCTGAAACAATTTTTTGAAGCTGTTGCTAAAAGCAAGGAAGCAAAATAAATTGAGGAAATGCTCCAAGGAAATTAATGTACTTGAATACAAGCGCACAAAGCCTGGTCATATTCAGGTTGGCATAGTACTCGGTGATGGATCATTTGAGTTCATTTGGGCTGATGCTGGGCTGCAATTAATTTTATCCAAGATTGCAGATGAATTTAAAGCTACATATGCAAAATTTTATGTTGAGACCAAAAGAACGTGCCATTATTTTTTAAAAAGCCTGATCTGGAATTTAAAGTTACCGTAAAGTCGCCTAATGGACTCTGTGAGGCTCCCTAACTGCCTAAACTTGTAATCAGATTACCACCAGATGCTGTGGAGGAGATAACAGCGATGAGTGGCATCCATATTCAATCAGGTTAAGAACCAGTGAAAAGGCTATGTGTTTCTGCCAATTAGATAAACGCATGTGGGTATATATATATATATATATATATATATATATATATATATATATATATATATATAAATTTGTTGGATTTAACCCACGAAGGAACCAGGTGATTTGATCTCGAATATGCCACAGCACCTGTGTATCTTCTTTACCATAATAATTGGCTGACCCATTTTCATTTCCCTGGTAGATCGAGATGGGCACTAGTATATTTTGTGGTGAAACATTGATGACACAACTGTACATTAGAGATTGGCCTGACATTTAATAATTATAACAATGACAGTAGTGCATGGACATGTAAAAAACACATTCGCATAGTTAACAAGAGAAAACCCATGTACATGAATTGCTGTTGAACTGGGCTTGGTGATGTTGTTCATACATTATTTGCGATCGCACCAAAGCACTCACAGCCCTACCATTGCATGCTGCTCCTATTGCTAAGCAAGTGGCTATGCGGGCCATGGATAGTGTTAAAAGTGCCACTCTGGATCAATTTAAACAACTTGCTTGCAGGCAGCTCAGACACTTCAAAATCAATTACAGTAATTACTAACACAAGTACTAATAAGACGGCTCCAGTTACATTACGATCGACTGAACCAATGCTGACTGCAGTTAGTAAAATCATTAATGAGGCTCCTCAGCAGCGATTGTCAGATTCAGCAGTTACAAATTTTGTCATGGGGAGTGGATTTGCACAATAATACAGTGATGATTACAAGAGAACCGCTGGCCCATCCATGATGTCAAGGATGTAACTGATCACACAGGTCATAAACTGCTTTAATTTCAGCTAATTCTGAGGGATTCCTTTGTGGACCAACAACCTGCTAGTATGGATCCCAGATCTGGTGCTGCTGCCCCTTTGGTGAGTGGTTCTAACCCAAATTTTAACCTTGTATATACACAGCATCAATCACAACTCGTTGGTGCTTCATTAAGGTTTCTGTGTACCATTCCCCTCAGTCACATCTGTTTGTTTCACAAGGTGATATTTGGAGCTTAGGACACAGTCACTTTGATTCATAAAAACAACTCCAACAATGCCATTGGCATGACGCAGGTACTGCTGCTGGCAAAGTTGTATTAGATACATTAACATTGTGGATGCCTGTGTTGCCTCCTTCACTGAGCAGAGTTGTGCTTGTTATTGTTTATGCAGTAAGGAACTATGTCAACATTGTCATTTGTCATGCATATAACAGACACACACCCACCCACTCACTGCTATTACAGGACAGTTTACCTGGCAAATAAGTTGGCCTTACTGCACCAGAACGTGTTTCTGGCATTTTAAATTGTGACATAATGACCAGACACAGAATAACATGATATATGACAACCTTGGTCTCTTTGTATTTAAACGATAATAAGGAACCTTTGGAGGAAATTCAGCTTAGCAATGCAGCTATATCACAATCTGGTTGTAAATGGACCGACATCAAAATGTCAACAGATTTCTCAACAAGACTTTCGTACATTGTACCTGATTTATTACTTTTCACTGGAACATCTGGAGTTGTTCAGGCAGTTGTGGACTACATGTATTTTCTTGCACATGTCGGTAAAAGCTGGTGGTGGTTATCAATGCAGTGTTGTGATACTTTCTGACAAGATGCTGTCGTTGGAGGGTACTGGTGGTCAAATGAGAATGATTGATGCGCCGGTGAAAAATTCGTAAAATTCATAATTAAACGTGTTACGTATTTGGATAATAATACTCTATCAGTAGGCGAAGGTCGTCCTTACTCAAAGACAGCTGGGAAAAATCAAACGCAATCAAAAACAATTGTTGGGTCACACTGAAAATGTCTGCAGCAAAATTAACTGGAAATGTCCCAGTGTGGTTGACCCAAACTCAGTTTGCTCATTGTAACGCTGCCAGATATCAACACAAAACCCTTCAGTAGCATTAAAATTATCGAAGTCAGAGGTGGCACGAATGCAAAAAACTGGTGGAATATTTCATTTCCTTGCAGCCATTCCAACATTTTTGGCAGCAGTGGCTCCAGAGGTTGCAAAAGCTGCAGCATTAAGGGGTGTCGGGAAGTGCATCAGGAATGGCTTTGAAAAAGGTGGTTGGCGGCTGCATAAAAAAGGAAGAGTACTTTGTTTGCCTGGCACAAGTTGTTGAATACCTTTGGGCAGAGGTCTTCGATTACCTAGTTGCAGAAGATTGCACCATTTACCAATCTTGATATACTATGGTGGCAAAATTGATCGGATATTTCGTAGTATTTTATTTGAGATGAATTTGCATCAGTGGTGTCAATCACACACAGAACTGGCATCATCAATCTTTATTTATCAAAAGCCCTGCTTTCATTGGGTTGGATATTTGGTAACTCCGCAACATAGTTTTTATTTTGACTTGTACAGATTGTGGCGCCAGTCGAAATGGTTAATTATTTATCACTGGGGCACTGGTACCCTGCACGGTGGATGTGGATGACATTTGTCTAACGTTGTTTCATTCGACTATGCCAGTACAAACACAGTTGGATGGACCCATATGCAGTTATCTTGTAGTTGAAGTGTAGCTTGCACTGGAGTGTTCAAAGACCCCTCAAGCACTTATTAATTTTACACACAGTATGTGTCATATTATTATAGAAACATGTCTTTTAACATTTACGGGTCATTACTTTGCCTGATGACATGGTTTTGATATAGATCTGAGCTGATTTCCCAGTCGTGTTGTTGGTGGTGTTGATCCAGGTGAGCTTGTGATTTTTGAAGATCAATCTGGCAAACTGAAACATCAAATGTGGACATTAAAGGTATCATTGTCAAGTTGAAAAGCGGTGTTGGAAAGAACCTGGCTCAAGTACTGAAAATATTGGAATCAGAGACAGCGGCTTGTCGGTTGTGTTTATCAAAGACTATGTTGATACTGGCAATATAGCAGAAAGACTTTTCTATTAATAAACTCACTAGCTTGCCCTCAATACCATGCATAGTATCTCCTTGGTACAAAATAATGGGAATATTAGCCAGAAAGAAGATGATGGGCAGGCACACCTTGCACATGTGCTGTCATATCCTTAGTAAATGGCCAACTTGAGCTTTACTTTTATTCTTAGCGATGCATTTGATAGACTCAAATATCACATATTAAAGGGGTGCAAGTCCGGATCATACTTCTTTATCACAGCTGGAACTTAAGGTGTGTGGGGTGCAATGGGAATGTGGATAAATGATAAGCGGCATCTTGATCAGAATTATGTGCCACATATCACAGAACAAGAACTTAAAAAGCGACACTTTTTACACAGTTGCATTATCAGCATCGTTAGTTGTCTGAGATGGAAATTGGCTCCAGGTACTGAATGTTTTTGCAGGCAGGTACATAACCGTCTTTGATGTTTGTGTTGAAGATTAAATTTCATTATTATTATATGTGTGATGGAATCTGACCACAGTGATGAATTGCAGAATTTATAGACGCGGTGTTGGACCATGGGCAGCAGATGTTAACTTCGATGACAATTTTGCTCCACTTCGCAAGGAACATCTGCATCAGAGTGGTGATACCAAAACCTCCTATGAACTTTCATATAAGTTTGTTAAGGGCCAAGTAGAAATTGCCATTTGGAATCACCTTGATGTGCCACAACCAACTTGAGGCAGCTTGGAATCATCGCACATGCATGAGAAGATGCTCAAGCATTAACTGCAGCAACAGATGTAAAAGCACTCCCAGATTGTTTCTATAGTGGCAAAGTAGCATTCACCACTGTATCCAGTCCGGTTATGTTCACGGTTGAATATTTTAAACCATCATTGACTCAGCTGAGAAAAGAAAGGTCTTGACTGTTGTTCAACAAGGACAGTTTGAGTGACAGTTATTGGGCAAAGATGATCATTAGATGTTAAAGGTGCTGGCGTAATTCGTGTTTTTGTATGAGAGGGGTGCCAATCCACCAGAACGCATCAAGAGAGATTTAAATATTCGCAAGGCAGAGGTTTTTCATAACTTCATTACAATTGTGCCAGTCAAAAAGAATAACTGGCTAGAAGTGCAGGTGCCTATTGCTCTTAAGCACGATGATGAGATGGACAAGGTCTGCCAGTTGTGCAATTAAAATATGTGATTGCCATATTAATAGAAGACCTGTGATATACACTCAGTCTTACTGACGTAAAAATATAATCGAAGCAGAACAACAGCTGTGAAATGAAATTACCATGAGAACTGTGCTAATCCTAAAGCGCAAATGAGCGTTTGATCATAGATGCTATGTGTGGGCTTGCTGCGGCAGCAGCTGTGGGTCTCGATGTGACTGGAATCATGACAACATCTACCATTGTAGGTGCATCAGTCAGTATTGTTGTCAGATCTATATTGATAGTAACCAGTGGTCTGGTGGCACGAGCAAATTAATTTCCATGTGACTATATTCCATAGTATGCGTCTGTTTTGAATTGCTTTTGGCCTCATGGAGCAGTCTCAATACGATGAGTAAACTGTACTTGGTGGCAATCAAGGATGAAATAATCAGTGCAAACGAGTTTTAAACTGTGCTGGCGGAAATGGAAAATCAGTCAGCTCCGTGCACAAATAAGAAATCGCTCAGTTGCAGACTTACAGACCACAAAAGTCGAGTTGAAAAAAAAAATCTTAACACCGTGTGTATACATTGATTGCTACCATAGACTTACCTGCCTGAGTATATCATCACTCACTCTCTGCAGGATTTTCGTTTCCGCAGTCACTGCAGACTGGAGTTGTACTGTATTTTGCCCCACTGCCTCACTTTGTCAGCATTTCCATCCAGATGAGTCACTACCATGATGAAATCACCTGTCTGCTTGATGATCAAAATTCAGAGTGAACTACAGACAATACAAGCGTGGGGGTGGTGGTGGATAAATTACAAGGTGTGTCAAGACGGGGATGGGTAGAAAGGCTGCAAAGTTAGCTAGTGGGGCAAAACACCTAGTTTCGTACTGTTTATGTCATAACTAGCAAGTGTTGTCAACTTTACAAACAGGTAGTGAAAAGAAATGTCCTAATTAAGGATGGAATACATATCCATCATTTTGAAAGTGGAAGAGCTGTATGCTCACTTAGTTTTTTTGATGTTGTACATACATACAATGATTATAAATATAAATGGGGAAAACAGATTAAGAAACTGGGAGAAAATGGGGGAAAATAAGTATGAATGCCACTAATTTGAAGAAAAGGTTCTCATCTGCACCAAGTACATTATACGATAAATGGGAAAATGCAGAGATCAGCAGATTGTAAAGTAGCATGCAGTGAGATTCTTCAGATTTTTGTATACACATTTTGTGTCTTTTAGCAACCTCAGAAAAGTTCTGTGCTGTTGGATATTGTCATATCTATTTTAAAAATGGGGTGGGTTACTAAGATAATTTTATTTATTTCTTGTTTAGGTTATTCTCTTCTCTTATTAATAGAATTAGTAAAGTCATTACTATGGTGATCATGTGGATCCTATAAAAAAGTCAATTTTGAGTCCTGCATTGAATTGTTACCCAATTCCAGGTGGAAATCAGAGAGAATTGGCCCGACAAAAAAATTTGAAAAAGCAACAGGAATTGTCCAAGTCAAAGGCAGCATCAGATAAGAGTGGTAATAAAGGATTGAGTCTAGAGGAAAGACGTCAAAGGTAAGACCAGCTGTTCCCATGGAAACAATGTTGATTTCATAACAGCAAAATAATCATCCTGAGACTTAGCAAATCAGTACTTACAAAAGTACTTAAAATTGTGATCTGTCTACTACATGCAAAGTAATCCAAGTCACACTTGCTGCCATGCAGTGTCTGCAGTTGATAACAGTGTGGACTGATTAATTGTCCACTGCTGCTGCATGAACAATCAGTGTATGTATGTACAGTATTTACAAAATGTCCTCAAGATTATTGATGTTTAATTTACAAAAAAGATGTGCAATATTCATTGAAATAACTTTCTTTGTGTAATAAAGCAGAATAAAATGAGTTAATTTTCTTTTAGTCATTGAATTTGGCATATACATGCATTATAATAAACTAAACAGAATTAGTGTGTGAAATAAAGCAAAACAAAGCTTACATTATGGACAGCTATGTAATGTTTAATAATGATGCATTGTAAAAAATTGGAAAGTTTACAAAGTGCAATGTGTGCTGTGGACTGATTACTTTGTACATGTAATCATTAAATTATATCATGCCAGGATTATCAGGTAGATATTTAAACTGAGTCAGCAATACAACAGTGTCGAGTCTGATGACTGGAGGTATTCTGCATCATTTAATAATAACCCAACATAAAAGAAATCTGTAACATTTTAAAAAAAAGTTAAGGCTCGTAATTGCTTCTTCAACAATAACAATAAATCTAAATTAATTAGTACAATTTATTTGAGAACAAATATTCATGCTTGTATTAAATTTCCACCAGCATCAATTTACATGTTTACCAGGGTCAAGCAAGCCTTGAATTTTAGGGAGAAGTGACTTCTCCTTTTGGACAGAACAGGGAGAAGTGAGAGATGAACAGGAAGAAGTGGGAGCAAAGCAAGACATGCAGTATATATATGTGCATGCTTTCATTCATTTATTTGAATTATGCCTTCAGTTTCCCAGTATGCATATTGTATTTAACATTGGTTTTAAGCAATACTTTATTTTCAGGTAGAAAATTTCTGAGTTATATCTATATTATAAACACATTTGGTGCATGTTTAAAAACTAACATATACATATGCAGTTTATTTTGGTAGCAGAGAACAACCGAAGTTATACAATGTAATGAATTTTAAGGGAGTAACTAGATCATAGTATTGTAATTGTATTGTAATTGCAAATTAGTACAAATGCTTAATCAAGTACGCTTAATAAAGAATTTTTCTTTTTACTTTATGAAAATTCACTAAAAATGGCATTGAAAAGTTTTCTAAACTTGTTTGAAACAAACCCTGTACCATGTACACGAGAGCAAATGCACACCTCTTTCAGATCATGCTGTTTGTCCTAATTTCTTTGTTGCTGATAAAACTTTACCATAACTGTTCATAGACAACATACTGAAGAATTAAAGTCAGTATATGAATAAACTAAATCCTTTTTTTCAACTGAATCGACACAGTCAACATTCAAATGCATCTGTTTTTAGAAAGAGGGGTTTTCTTAATGTAACCACTCACTGCTTCATTACAATAGTCCATTGATAGGATTGCAAATACAGTAAAACCTGTCTTGAAAGACCACTGCTATGTGAGACCATCTGTCTTGAGAGACCACACTGTCAGTGCACAAATTTATTAATTATATAGCATTGTTACCTGTTATGAGAGACCACCTGTCTTGAGAGACCATAATTTTTTGGTAAAAGAGGTGGTCTTTCAAGACAGGTTCTACTGTATAAGGTTTTATTATTTGTCTATGTACTTGCTGTAACGTTAGGCATTGGTTAAATGGTATTTGATTCTGTGTTGGGTTTTTGATATGTATTTTCACACAAATGAGTCAATACAACCTTAACTGTACAGTGTGTCTCGAGAATTCCACAACATAGTATTGTCCCATACATTTCTGACCAACATAATTGCATTTTAAAGCTAAATCTTAAATAATGTAATATTTAGACTGCTTTGTAATCTTTGCTAGCCAAGGTTCCTGTATGATAACCATATGTACACCCTGGCGTATTGAGCAGAAGATGCTGCTTTCTATGAATTGTATATATTTCTGAATACATTTGCCCAATGGTTTACAAAAAGAGACACTCTAATAAAGTGATACAGTACTTCCTAGATGCAGCGATGTCCGCAATTATTTATCCATGACAGGTTCACTTAATGGTTCCAAACTGATTTTCATGAAAATAATGTATATGTGGCAGTTAAAATATTCATGTTACCAATTCTATTCTTAAAACACAAATTGCTCTTTACGCAATTTTAAGTTTTGAAACTCAAGTTTGTATGTTTTTATCATCAAAGGATAACTTGCAGAAATTGGGCAGTGATAGTTGCTAACTTATTTGGGAAAGGGTTAATGGTCAATCAGCTATCAGAACACATGAGTGTTGAATGTGCAAGAGTTAGTTTGTTGGCATAATTGATATCAATACCAATTATTTGTTGGCTTGAAGCCTACTTTTTGCCTTGAGCTGTAACATAACACTGGATCTAACCTGGCTAAGGGCAAGGGAGCATCTCAAAAAAGGACAGTCATTCAATGTTCCTATAAAAAAATTACAGGAAAAAGTCATTTTCGCTTTCCTAACAGAAGAAAGTGAAGAAACCTGTAAACAGTGAACAAAAAGCAATGTGTACAATACAAACTAAGGCATGAATGGAGCGTAAAAGGGATGGATTAAATCTTTTTGAAGGGAAGATAAGTGGATGGCCGTATGCACTGCATGTGATCCTGTAATAGACATTTAAAGTATGCAGAAATTTGCTCTAAAGTTGTGTATGAAAGGCAAGAAGCCTAAAATGCAGGTTATTAACCCTAAACCTGAGGAAGGTGGCATTTTGTATTGCAGAACATTTTGTGAAGTTACTTAAAACAAGAATTACAGCTTAAATGCTGGTGTAGGACCAAAAAAAAAAGTTTGAGGCAAATGTATATACCTTATTGAAAGTTAAAAATCTGACAAGTGACAGATGTTGACCACATACATATGAGGTGCTTTTTTCACTTTTAAAAACTGAATCATCCTTACTGTTATGAAACAAGAACTTATGCTTCAGTTGTTAAAAACTTTAATAATTATGTTATGTATGTTGTGTCATAGAACTAAAGTGATTTCCAGAATGAAGATATTATTAATAAAAATGTTGCAGAATAAAGTAGCAACTTTAAAATTGGAAAAGGTCTTTGGAAACTTCTTGAATTCTGGTACCCAGGGTATGTATGAACCGTGTCAGCTGTAATAGACCAAAACAGATTATGGGATGGTCTTTTGTTCATCAGTTAATAAGTTTGTTATCATGGCAACTTCTAAACTATTTGGAGGATTGCGGTGAAACTTTACATATACATTCATCCCATTGCCCGGTTGATCTTAAATGAAAATGGTGCCATTTGGAAATCCACCATGATGACCATGTTGAAAATATTATTACTTCTCCTTGATTGGATGGTAATATCAACATAGTTTTCACTGAAAGTCTTCATATGAAGTCTGGATGGTCATAACTGAAAATGGGGTGGATCTTTTGTTCAAAATGGCTGCCACAGCTGCTGTCTTGAAAATCTTGTTATCGCAGCTCCTCCTGAATGGAAGATCATATTGACTTGGGGTTTTCAACAGAAGACTTCTTATGATGTCTAGTTGTCCTGAAGTGATAATGATGCTGATCTGGTAGCCAGTATGGCACTCTCCTGTTGGTTGAAGCAACAATTTTTACTGTAGAAATTACAGCAATGCTGAAAGCTTTGAAGTACATTAAAAAGTCTCAAAAAAAATATCTTTTGGATTATCTTTCCACATTGAAAGCCATGCAAAAACAAAAGTCTTAGAATCTATTATTATCCCAGATATTAGAGAAAGATGATGTGCTCATATAATATAGGAAAAGTACAGTTGGCTGGCTACCTTTTTATCAGGGGTAATAGGAGTCAAAGCTGCCCTGCAGTCACCCATGGAAGATTCCACATGTATTGACTTGGGACATTGGAAGATTCCACATGTATTGACTTGGGACATTGGAAGATTCCACATGTATTGACTTGGGACATTGGAAGATTCCACATGTATTGACTTGGGACATTGGAAGATTCCACATGTATTGACTTGGGACATTGGAAGATTCCACATGTTCTGAACTTCAGATTTGTATACTTCAGCATATTTGTAATACTTGGCAAATGATGCGGAATGAAAACTCCACACACATGAGAACATAAGACCCACTTTTAGAGAGTGTGTCATGTATATTTAATATGTATTATTTGTTGGCTTTTTTCAGTGATCAGATGTTATGTATATCTGTAATTTGTACTTGACCTTTGTACAAAATCAAGTTAATGATGTACCTGCCAGTGACATTTATTTTGTAGCCAAGAGTATAGGTTAAATATGCAGGTCATTATTGAGGGAGATAAACATATTTACTTCTCTCTGAATGTAGGATATTAGTTTTTCACTTGGAAATTACTAAACTTGTTGACAACTTTTGAATGTTGTTGAGAGGAGACTGACATAATCTAGTTATTATGTCTTAGCTTTTTATATAATGTTGTTTACTTGAAAAGTTATTCATTCTTGCCTTAACATCTGAAAGAGAATCAGTCTTATTGTTGTGTTCAGTGTTTGATTTGGGTGGATATATTTATTCAAATTATTCACTGGAATTAGAAAGTGTTCAATATTTTTGGACTTAAACATTAATTTGGAATTATTGTGAGTTCAGACAAGGACATTTTTGGATTATATTATTGTGATACAGCAAAAGACTATTAACACCTCACCACATTCCAGGCCTTTGACACATAAGTACATTCGAGACTACAGGCACACCAACACATTCAATATTGGAACTTATTCAGAACACTATTGGGATTCAGTTGGAACTTAATACATTGTGACGTGATTGAACTTTTAGGAGTATTTGGGATGAATTCACGGTACTGAAGTTCTTTTTTCACTTTGTATTCTAGGAAATAAATTATTTGTTTAATTTCACAAAATTTGTTGGTTTTCATTCTTTTCTGTTAGTTTTAGACAATAGAGTAGTAACTAGTGACATCCCTCTTAACCAAATTGCAGAGTTGAGGCATTATTGTGCCGATTGTGTGGACACACATACCTGACTGAAGCATATCTTCTGAGGGTGAATCTTGTCCAGAGTGATGCTTTTGCCCAAGTCTGATAAACATTCTTGTGTGTTAGCTTCAGCCCTGTGAAACAAAAGAAATGTAATGTCCACTGCATGAAGAAAGTTTATGATGATGTACCACCCATGAAAATCCTGGAATTTTTTTTAGCAGATGTGGTTTATGTAAAAATCATTAGACCATAACTTATAAGAATTTCACGTGTTAACTTTTATCTTCTATTTTATTTTTTTAACATATTATATCATACATGTATCTTCACATCTACATTTATCGCTAAGGTTTCATTTTGCTTCAGTTTTCGTGTAATTCATTTTTCCATTCATCAGATATTTACATTTAGTTGGCACCATCTATCCATTATTATGTTGAGGTGCCATATAGTGCACTACATGCATGCAATTGGTTAATGGCAGAAAATCCCAACTTTGAACTTTATATCTTTGAAACATTTTAAGAGATTGTCTTCAGAAAATTATCTCAAGGCAGTTATTATAGAAAGTATAAACGAACATTTTTAAAAAAATTTCCTTTTCCACCAATTGTTAAATTTTATGTAAATTGAAGAAAAAAGTTAATATAGAGACAAGAGTGATTGAAAACTTTGTGAAAAAGTTTCTGAGAAATATATATATATATATATATATATATATATATATATATATATATATATATATATATATACACACATACACACACACACAGGTTTATACAAGTAAATGATACTCTTACTATGAGTTTCCTGAGTGTGCCCAAAAGAAATACATCTATGCAATGTAATTGATATTTAGAAAAGCAATGCAGTGAAAAGCCTTTGTAATTCAATAGGAATTTGACAAGACTTGCTAGTTAGTACATTTAGTTATGTTTATATTGGTTTGTCAGGCATATATTTTTCCTTGTTTTTTTAAAATCCAGTTGTAATACTTTTCAGGGATGCAGATATCATGAGACAGAAGCAGATGGCAGCAGTAGCTGGAAAAGCAGAGGGAAAGGAAGGAGCAGGGAAGTGATAAAAAGAAAATTCTGTGGACATTGTCTCACAGGATTTGACATGATGCTGTCTTGATACTGTAAATGTATACTGGACGTTATGTATGAGAATCAGAATTTTGGGATCACTGAAGATATCATCACAAAAGCTGTGACAGTATTTCATTTATTCTGTAAGGTAGCTCAACACTGAATACATTGGTTAGAGCCATGGGAAATGGGTCAGTTTCTCAAATGTTCTTTGATAATCTGAAATGCAACAGTAGCTCAGCTGTTCTCTTTTTGAAGTGTATGGAATTGCACAAAACGTTAATGCTCTTAGATGATCTGAAGATGCCTGGCACAACATTGATTAATTGCAGTTTGTATTCTTTGCTCTTGTGTACCAATATGCAGTATGTTGGCTCTACATGGTAATTTTTCTGTTAAAAATGGGTTCTGTTTTAATTTCTGCTAAAAATTGGTTCTTTTTTATAACATATGTAATCTGTGTAGGGGTTGAAGCATCTGTTTTGTCTAAAATGCAATTTACAAGTAAATTAACAGATGACATAATATTTTTAGTGTGCCAGATTCCTATTTAGCCAATCATTAAAGTGGGAAAAGCTTTTTATTTCTCTATGATTTGTATATATCAGATGAAAAAAGAAAGATGAATTTACCCGGTAAGACATTTTCAAGAAAATAAGGAAGTTGTTTCTTTTTTTTCATCAGTGTCATTGTGGAAGAAAAATCCAAAGGCAGGCAGCCCAGGACGAGTCACTTGCCCAGAAATTTCTATAGAACATTAAGGAAAATCCAGATCATGAAAATTTCAGTTCTGGGCCAGTAGACCATTTTAGGGTTTTTCCAGTCCTAGCATGACATTGAAACATGTTTACCCATTTTGAACACTTACATTTTATTGCTTTTCTTTCTGCAAAAAATGAGATCTTTTGCAGTCAACCTGTCATTCTATCTGTGTCAGCTCTATTTAGTGTTTGAGCCATATTTTGGTAATGGATGCCATTCTTCAAATAACAGATGATTGCTTTCTTCTAATGCTTTTGTCTTACATGGACTTCCTTGGTTACTAGGTCATTTGTCATAATTATATGTATCTTCAACATTGTTTATCAGCATGCAAATTATTTTGTGTCACAGTTAATGACCTCTGTCTGTATTAAAACAATTTTCAGGTATTTTGCTAAATAAATCATTTTCATAATATTTAGTTGTTTGATTTCAAATCTAACTGTACATGTATGCAGCCAAATTTACATGAGCACAAGTCCTTCATACTCAGTAGGTGCTAATGCATCAAGGTTCGGCATTTGACTCACATGGCCTTTGGCCAAGTGAGCTTACAGTATGGCTCTTTGTCATTCATGTGTCTCATCAATGACAGTTTTCAGCCGTTTTCTTAAAAAACCATTAGCTAAGTTTCACAAAACTTGGCATAGAACATCCTCTCATTAAGGCCTTCAGATTTATGCAAATAATGTGAATCTGGCATCAAATATGGCTGCTGTTACTAAAAAACAGTAGAACATTTAATACAGATATTGAGTAAAGTTGTCATAAAACTGGCTTGAAGATCTTCAGCTTTGTATAAATGATGGCAATCTGCCATCAGATATGGCTGTTATGAAAATGTGAAAAAAGTTGAAAGAACTTCTTTACAAACCAGTCAACAGAACATGATCATATTTGACCAAAAAAAATCTGGGTTTGAGGACCTTTAAAATTTGTAACAATGAAGCTGATCAGCAGCAAATTAATTTGCCATTGCTAAAGACTGATAAACCTGGATACAAATCATCAGAGCTGCTGAACAGAATTTGACCAAACTTAACAGATAGCATCCTGGCATGAAGACCTTTCAAATTTTTGCAAATGGTTTCCATCTACTATCAGGGTCCCGGATAGCTGAGAGGTCTAAGGCTCTTGCCTGTACATATCAGTGGCATCTCACCTCTGACTATGTGGGTTGAAGTCTCGAGCTGGCCAACATGGGTATGTGAGTAAGCTGCTAGTAGCTTCCTGTACAGTAAATCAGTGGCTCTTCTAGGCTTTTTCCACGTTCCACCACCAGATATATAAACCACAATGTATAGCCTATCATGTGCTGAAAAAAGTCATTAGATCCACAAAAGCAAAACAACAAATTTCAGTTATGGCCAGTATTACAAAGCATAGAAACACCTGTAAGTGACTTCTTCTCTGAACGAATTTGACCAAATTTGACAGAAAACATTCAGGCATAAATGCTTTTCAAGTTTGTACAAATCATTCTGATCTGCTGTCAGATATGGTCACTGTTATGTAAAATATATAGAGGTTAGACATAATAAGCAGCCATTTACAGTAAACAACTTACAGAATATGCCAAAAATGATGAGCATGTCAATATGAAGGACTTTAAGATTTTGTAGAAATGAAGCCAACCCACTGTCAATCAAATATGGCCACTGTTACTAAAAATAGACAAGCCTTTAAATTCTCAAACATTGCTTGACAGTACATATTAGGCAAATTATGACAAAAGCATGAATGCCCTTTAATTTTTAAAAAAATGTAAATTATGCCAATCAGCTATAAATTTTGACCATTTCTAAAAATACATTAAAAAAACTTCTTACAAGCTGCACAGCAGAATTTTACAAGGCTTGACATAAATGTTTCTGGCATGAAGACCCCTTTAATCTGTATAAATGTTGCTGAGTCACCATCATATATTGGCACTGTTAATGAAAATTGCATGTAAAGAGTTTAAAAGCACATCAGCACAATTCTGGCTGTACAGTGAAGGGTGGGTTTAGGTATCCCAGAAACATACGATATGAAGGTAGAAAATACACACAAAAATTTTGGGACCCCTGGTTGCTGAGTGGTCTAACGTGCTTGCCTTATATAGATGACCGACATCTCACCTCTGTCCGTGTGGTGTTAATAGTCTTAGACTTGGCCAATGTGGGTATTTGAGAAAGCTTACCAGTAGCTTCCCATGGGTCAGTTTTTCTTCCAGGTTCTTTCTTATAGCCACCATGTATAGCCTGTCATGTGCTTAAAAAAATGGCATGAAACACACAAACCAAATCACATACAAATTTGAATTACACTTGTTTAAACAGTACAAGACCTTAACTTGAAGAACATTATGGGATGGATGACAGGGAAAAGGTTGCCTCCATTAGTGCCTCTTACAGCATGCAGGAGGATGCACTAAACTATCTTTAAATAACTTCTCCAAAACTGTTGAACAAAATTGTTACAAATTTTCACAAAAAGCAAATTGCATTTAAATTTTAAGTTGTCATCTGCAAATGAAGTACATTGAATCCGTTTTTGTCAAGCCTGCAAGCATAGATGAGATGTAGGGATCACTATTCTGACAACATTGTCTTCATCTTAGGCATCAGTGTTTACGCATTTAGCTAATTTGTTCTGACTCCATTGTAGATTGAATAGAGCTGTACATTTACTGCTTGGCGATTCAGGATTGACAATATGTATTGCTGTACAAACTTGTACCTTGTCTTTGCAAGTACCATGTTGCTGTGCTGGTGTCGTAAGCTTGAGGCAAGGTTGCTATATGTAATACAGTAAAACCTGCCTTGAGAGATTATACCTGCTGACATAAGGTATCCGTTCAAGACAGGTAGTTGATCATAACAAGTTTGTTCAGGAAGGACAGTTTTCAAGGTTGAAATTCAAGAAGGAAAGTACCCACTATTACTGGAGATATATTTTGTTTTTTATTCGGTTTTTGTTACAAGAAAAAATTATTTTGCACTAAATATGCATCAGACACGAATGTGAAAAATATTTTTTTGAAGTTTGCATGTCATCTATTGCCATCATGGCATATAGATTGTGAACTGTGAAGTGGCTTGTTACTTGTGTGTAAATTGTTAAGTTTGCTATGTATAATACTTGCTCAATTTTATTTATCGGCAAAAGCCAAACCCCAAGTCGTCCGTTAAATAATAACTGGATCAGCTCGATTATAAATTAACAAAAGTATGTAGCAGATGTGCCAAGGTAAACAGGATGACATATAACACACTATGTGTGGCCTCATGTGCAAATTTTAATAACAGTAACATCGAGGGTTTTTGTTTATGTTTTGTGGGGTTTAACTCCATCTTTTGGCACATGCAAAGCCATACATGGTGGCTTCTATATTTAGTGGAGGTAGAATTCTGGAGGAACCATCAACCCATGCAAGCTTTCTCACATATCCATACTGGTTGAGCCGAGACTCTTAGCTTGAGTGGACATGCGTGAGATTTTGTAAGTGATCTGTAAAGGGGAGCACATTAGACTACTCAGTTACCTGGGCACCCATTAACATCAATCAAGCAACAAAGAATAATTACCTGCACAATAGCTGTAAAATTATCAGATCTGGAAAAGCAGATTACTTGATAAGAGAAAAAGCTACCTATTCTAACTTCAGACAAATGATTTAAGGCATTACCAGTTGCATGACAGAGAAAGCAGGTTGAGAAGATCTTTATGGTCTTATATGTATTGTATGAGATTTAACATAAACAAACAAAGCAGCCTTTTGACTTTGTACATCCTAGACCAGCAAGTTGTTCTCTCCCATTTTCATTTGACATTACTGGTATGCCAGTATTGTCAGCAAAAAAATGGCATAGAACTACTTGTTGGTCTATATGCATCCCTGATTGCAAATTTTTTAAAGATGGATGGTTATTTGTAATAAGGATTTTTGTAATTCTTAATCATAATATTAGGGATTTTGGACTGATTAATTACAATGGAGATTTGGTGACTACGGCATTAAGACAGTGTTTGTGATAAGTACATAAGTCGAGTTTATTGTCTTTTGCATACAAGTTTACCTTATGAATCAAAATAAACCGGTAACAAGACAATATTTCCCTCATATTATTTTATCATTCGCAACTTCAAGGTCAAACATGTGGATCATACTTTGAATGTATGTTGATCCCTGACATTCTGATAACTTCCGTGTACAGAAACAAGGATTGACAGAAGTACAAATGATCAAACTTTTTTTATGCATTTGTAACATCTTGATTAATCCAACAGTCAAAGCAATAACAGAAATAACCAAAAATGGTCTGAATATGTTGGGTTTCTTTTTTTGGCAGAGAAATCTGTCGAACATAATATATGATTTTTCTGTAAATTATTGCACCAATGTCTATCTGAGGTATAATTTTGTCTGGCAGATTTAGTTCCGAATGATTTTTCGATTGGAACATTTCTTGGTTATTAACGTCAGGTCATGAAGCAGTTTGATATGTTTGGTGATTTGTCTCTGGTGGAGTACATCACATGTTATGACAGCAAAAGCTATGAATGTTCAGAATGACACTGTTTCCTTGCACCACCATATTGTTCCATGTGACTGAAAGTAGTTCCGAATATAGTTCTAAATGGCAATGAATAACATCCGAGGTTTCTTTCTCATCATCATGGAAATGGCTGTGGATGTTCTGATTGTATATATTTATGTGTTTGCAACTTCAAGGTTAGTCCTACTGATCATACATTAAAAGCTGCCATTCAGATCAACTCAGTCATTTATGCAAGAAGTCACTAACTACACATGTCTGTTGACCGTAAGAAATTTTTATATAACAGCTTAAAATCAGCGTGTTTATAATCTCAAAGAAATACTGGTTTACAGCACAACTCAAGTGGAGACCTTCATTTTATTTTAAACAGTTACCGTGATATATATAAAGATGTATGATTTTTCAAATATTTCTCCGGGATACCTTGAAGATATCATCAACTTAGGGCATTTTATTGAAATTACAATGATGTAAACTTGGCAAAGAGTACAACAAAAAAGCATAGAAAGTCATTTTGCAAGAAAACTTAAGTCATTGATACTTTGTGACAAAGACGTCATTGACTGAATCTAGTAATTAGAAAGATACTTTTTAGTATTAATATAATGATGGCATCAACAATCACTGACCAGAGGGAAAATTTTTGTCACCTCATTCTAGATCCATGGAAGGAAAAACCATAGGTGAGATATACAAACAATCTAGCATGTTTAGAGTTATTGAATTTCATGCTGCAAAAGTTTGCAGGTTGGTGCATGACTTAGTGTGATTCATTTGATTGCATTTGGGCAGAGATAGGCTTAAGACGTTTGAAATGATTTTGAAGATTTATTTGTTATTGATTATTCAGATTGTATGTCTGATTATTTACAGTCAAACCCGGTTATCTCGATTACGTCGGGGGTGTCAAAAAATCGTCGACATAACTGGGTCCCAAGATATCAGGGTTTAGTTGATAAATCTACTGCAGAACAATGATTTTGCATCTGAAGTACCAAAAATGAGGAGTTTTATTTCTAAAAACAAATGGCATTTCTAATGCACAATAAAAATAATAATTCAGTCATGCCTGGTTGCAGAAAAAAGAAGATTGGAGGTCTTTTAAATGAGATTAAGTAACAAGTCACATATTTTTACAACAATAAGTTACTGCAACAATGTCATTGGTTTAAAGTTGATTTTATTTCTCTGTGAATAGCCTCATCCTTTTGGTAGCCTCAGCAAGACAAATGATTTTCTCACGCTATCCAAAATCTAGGCCAATTGAAGTACATGTACATGTAGGACTCTACTTATTTTTTTTTGTTGAAAGTGTTTTCTTTGTTAGAATTGGCTTGTGACTAGCAGCAAAATGTAACTGACCAATATTGTGCGTGAAAATCAATCTTTTTTTTTTTTTTTTTGATCGTCAGAGGTTCCTTTACACCAGTATATGCCGGTTTTTACCGATAAATTTTGCTTCTGTACCGGAAAAAGACGGGGCTGTCGGTATTCATGTACCGACAAACTGTAAAATGTGTTTCAGGTCTTTAAAGTTAACTGTCTCAACATCAAATTCTGTATGAAGCCATCTTATTCCATTCATGCAGTTAGAAGACAACTTAATCCATTCATACAGTTGTAGTCCCATATCCCTCCCGACTTTGATCAGTGATCGTCGGCAAGAACACAGCACCAGAAGGAGAGTCAGCTAATCTTTTTGATGAATTGCAAGACTTTGAAATTCAGGATAAAAACAACACAAATGAAAGCACTCTTCTTTCTGTTTCAGATTTAATCCTATCAGTCGCCTTCTGCTTCATTCCGTTTGTGTTGAAGAATATGTAATCATGGTACAGCGATCACCATTTTCATAAAAAAAGATACTGGGGGCAGCTTAGTTAGGAGTTTTGCGGGTTTTTATTTATAGATTATTGTGACTCACGTGATCTAGCCATAGTGAAGTTGAAGGCTTACACTTGCACCAAGCATGAAAACACTAATTATTACCGAATTTGTTTTAAATATATTGTGTAAAACAAATTAGGTACTTTTAGCTACATTTAATGATGTTAACCTGATAATTTTCCGAGTTATAGATAAGATCAAATTCGCGATGCTGTGTGGGACGAACTATATTGTCGTGGCGTGGACATGCGATAATATCCATTTTGAACGCAACTTGCGTAAAGGTCAGAAACGCTTTCATTCATTATCCTTACACTAAAGTATTGTTTACATGATAATTTTCTCCACTCTGTGTAAGTGATCAACAATGCATTGATGAGATTGGTTGATTAGCATTTGTACCGGTAAAATTTGGTCTTGTAACGACTGTACGAGGTACCGGTAATAGCGGAAACTCCGGATCATTTCTTGTAAAATTTCTCTGAGATGGACATTAAAAGTTGCATTTCGTCGAATTAAGCGGGTCCACATGTTACTTCGGACCGAAACTTATGCCCGACATAACCGGGTTATCGACTTAACAGGGTGGAGATAAGCGGGGAAAAATTAGCATAACAAAGAAGGATTTTTTTCGGGACCGGACCAAAGTGCTCGACATACAAGGGTTCTCGAGATAACCGAGGTCGAGATAAGTGGGTTTGACTGTACAAGAACCTTGTACAGTATTTCAGATTACTATAAATGAAGAGCTTACTCTACATGGTACTGTGTTTTTACCCAATTGCATGGTTTCTGTGTCCTCCTGAATTTTAGGGAGGCACTGGAGTGCAGATGAAATTTGAATTCAATGAAAATATCATGGAAACCTCCTTGAAGATTACTTTTTTCATAAAATGTTATGGAATTTTATTTTAAAAAACTAAACTAAAAATTTTGTTTGAGAAAAGATGTCATTTTTCTACTGACCTTTGCAGTGACCAATTTTGCAGCGATCATATTACATCGGTAGCCATGCTTGAGTCTGTAACTAAGATTTTTGCACATATGCCTTGAATTGCAGTATTGTGTCTTTAATTAAGGTATCGGACTTTAAAAATGACTCCTGAGATTTGTCATTTTCTCCTTAAAATCGGGAAAGTAAAAATCATTTTGGTGCAGGAACCCTACAATTGGATGAACTTTTCACACACACACACACACACACACACACACACACACACACAAACACACACACACACACATGCCTTTAGGTCACAATCACATATTGTAAATCACATTTGTAGCGTTAGTGTTGGTATAGATGCTTGACCATGTCTTAAATGTTGTATTGGAGTAAAGTCATGTAATCAGCTTTGCCAGCCATGCGGATCTGTTTGTGTGCATTGAGTACAAAGACTTCCTGAACCTGTATTTGTAGACACACCCAATGATGTCAACGCCATTGAAAATGATATACAGGTAAATGAAACAATAGCCAGGATTGAAGCAACTGCAGTTTCTGAACCTGGTAAAGTAAGAACAATAATACAAACATTTATCAAGTAGTCATTGATTTTTCTGTTATATACCAGTCTGCAAATGTTAACCAGCTCAGGTAATTTGCATGAGAGTATAGCATAAGGATTCCAGGAGGAATGTCAGGACTTTCCCCAGAGGTGCCACGGTTGATTGTGAAGCAATTTCGTGAAACGGCAGCACAGTATCAGCTAAAGTGTTGCAACTCTGTGGTCTTTTGTAAAACTTAAATAATTTAATTCGATAAGTTATTAAATGAAAATTTAAGAGGAACTTATGGTATTATCAATTAAATGCAAAATAATGATTAAAGTTTTATCACCAGCCCAAAAGAATAGAGTGTACCGAATTGTCCTTAACTCCTTTGAATGAATTCCCAATAATCCTGAAATGTTAATTTAGTCTGGACCGTCAAATGAGTACTTTGTAATTTCAATAAATAATGTAAACAAATAATTCATCTCAAACTAAACCTGTACACAACATTAACTATATCTGCAGACTGACATTACAATAAGAACATTACTTGGAAATAGGATTAAGGAATCAGAATAAATGTTCAACTCTGTCCTTATATACGTGTTCCTATGTGACATGTTGCAACAGTACCCAGCTGAATTAATCATCCAAAGGGAAATTACCCCAATCAAGTCAACAGGTTTAGTATGTAGAAAACAAAAACAAATAATCTTAATACCTCTCCGCAATCTATAGTTGTAGACCAAAAGTTAAAGAAAATATAGATATACATAACACAAGATTCCCTCACAGGCCAAGTTGGCTGAAATAGCTCAGGTAGTTTGTGATGAACACGAGCGTCGCACATACCATTGCCACTGAGGCTGCTGAAAGCATGACAGAAGTACCCGAGTTTGACTAACATAAACATTGCTGTAATTTACAAGATCATCGAGTAATTATCGCGACTAAATACGAGCCAGGTAAAGACAATGTGACACGTCTCTCAATGATGCATCCAGGATTCGTATCGACGTTACAGTTCACGGGCATTTCATGGTTAAAATGGAGATTGTTCTCCATGTGAATTGATTATGCCACTTAACCATGATGATTAGCTTAAAATCACTGCCATATTACTGACATGCATAGAAGATCCTCTCAGCTCATGCAATCTGAAGTTGCAAATTTACCAAGTGAAACAAAATTACCTGTGGTGCTTCATAACCTGCGTGGGTATGATGACCACCTGATCATGCAAGGAGTCCCATCAGTTTCAAAGACACCAATAAGCACAATCCCCAACAACATGGCAAAACATATAACTTTAAGTTTGGGTCATCTGCAGTTTATTGACTCACTATCTGAATTCCAGCCTGGACAAGCTAGTTAGTGACCCTGCAGCGGGATCCAACTATAGATCCAAAATCACCAGTCGATATGGTACCCCAAATCCTGACAAGTTAAGGTTGATAACTAGAAAAGGAGTGCTCCCACACGAGTACATGAGCGAGTTGGTAGCACCAAAAACATCAAAAGACGAAATGTGTCCTACGCGAGATTGTGCAAAACGACATGTATATGGAATGTTTGCAGCGACGGCGTGAATTCACACACAAAGCAAATCTAATCCGGTCAAAGAAACATGGTATGGGTGTGTATCGTTGCAGCAAGGTGATGTTGTCTCCGTTGGATACCAAGTGGTGGATTTTTCCTGATGGAATTACTAATTACGCGTACGGGCACTCTCATATCCCAAAATGAATCTTGGCAGTAGTAATGTGTCTGTGGGAACGATTGCAATTCCTCCCTGTGTTTGTACCGCAAAACTGTCTCCCGCAGGGACTAAATGGTAACGAGTTGGTTGCCTCGGAGTATCAATCCGGTTCGAGATTTTAAAGAAATCAATGGTACCATACTGGGTCAGTAGCACGACGTTTTCCGCATTCTGATTCCCCAATTGCAGGGCCGTCGCTGGATGAAACGGCACCTTGGGCGAGCATCACTGTCGCTGTCACCCCCATCCCCCCCAAAAAAAACCCCACTGCAAACTGTTTATTTTGATATTGTCATGAGAGCAATAACTAACCGTATGTATTTTCATGTTCAAGCTGTATATTTATTTAAGTAAAATACAGAATAATTAAAATAGAGCATTATAATGAAACCTTTCGCGTCTTCTTCATGGCAAAGTTCATAATAGAATTCGAGAAATTCAAGGAGTGGGCAGTGTCATGTTCAATGGACAGGGTGACAAGTGACGTCAATCTTCCTCCGGCCATCGTAGACCTGAGGTAAGTTTTAAAGAGTTTCGGTTTTGAGAAACTGCCTTCACCACCGGCAACGTCACAGCAAGCATTAGAAAAGATTTGCAGTGCAATCCAGACGTTAGGAGAAACATAGTTCAAGTTCTCAATGCGTATAAATAGCAGGACTAGGGGAGGGGTGGGGGTGGATGCACTTCAGGGTGAAGAATGTGGCGGAGGTGGTCCACTTCAGGGGAAGGATCCACGTCGTTAATGTCAGCACCGTGACATTCTTCAGAAGACAGCTGAATTCGTATAGAAACCCAAACGTTTTTTTTTTGTGTGTGCGTGCTTTGTTTGTTTTGTCCCAGTTGCGTGAATCTCTCCATAAGGGGATCAATAGCGATAATGACGATCGTATCAAAGAAATTTTCTTTGAACCTTTCCTCTTGTTAAATTAGCAGCTGCACATCTTTGTCATCCATATCCTCATTCGCGCCAGAACCGTCGCAGTTAGAATGCTGCTTCTTCTGACGGATGGGAACCTTTTCGAATTTGGGCTGGACTCGTAGCTTTTCGGCCATTTTTCTCGCTGTGGCGAGAGCTTCTCCATATCCTACTGCTTGATAACATCTAAGAAATTCAATGCACATCTCCACGAGTCCAATTGCCAGTGTTGTGTCCATTTATTCATTTTAGTTTCTTACTGACGATGTTTATCTGGAAGAGGACATTATACCAAACTATATACAACATAAAAAATTAAAAGCTCGTGAGAGTATTTGCAAGGTACTGTGTCTCCTGCTGGATTCCATTATCACCTCTTTCGTTTGAGCCAATTCTTCCTAGGCAGCCTTAACCTCAGACACTTACTGCTTTTATGCTGTCTATACGACTCTTCCATCGTGTGTCAGAGAGAGAGAGAGAGAGAGAGAGAGAGAGAGAGAGAGAGAGGGGCTTCAAAATGATATGGTTGCTGAGAAACTTCCATCGATTAGCAGAGGCATCAAACTGCACACATATTCTCTGTAGCACCCACAAACAAAAGTAACCAGTGGTTTAGACGACAGTGCTTTTTCATACACAACAAGGCCGAATGAATGACAGCCACATCGGACAAAGAAAGCTATAGGATTCAACGAACGGAATCTTGTCTGCACACCTTGTTCTTTTATCTTCATATCTACAGAGTTATCGCACCCGTGGCATCTGCATTTCTTGCATCATGCTATTTAAGTGTCCCGGTTAGAACGTTAGTTTGGGTTTCACCAGTGGATGAGGTGACATTCTTGAACCTAATGAAATATTCCTTTACACTGATTACACGGCAATCATCATTAACAAATCTCACAGTAAATCGCATCTGTTCATTATAACTCATGCCGAATGTACAATCAAGTCTTATGGCATAGTATTTGCTTTGTTGTCCAGCCGCATCAATGTTTTTAATTACATTTTAGGCAATAAAGGTAATAAACTCATTCTGAAATTCTGGGCAAGGGTAATGGGCAGAATGGGTGCTTTTTGTGCAACAGCTAAACGTACGTTTTTCAAGCATGACATCGTCAAACCATCCCAGGAATAGACCAGATCAAGAAATTCCCATTGTGTTTTGTGAAGAGCATAGAAGAAGAGCCACGAAACGCCAAGTGTCTCTAAAAAAGAAACAGAGGAAATGCAATAAGACTATTGGAAACATTCTTCAAATGTTCCGTCTCTGACACAATAATTCGCTGGTGTAGAGTGTAAATATATTTGTAAGGCTTGAGCCTTCCCTCAGCTTCCAATTATTCAGAATAAGTCTGAAAATGACTTGGTAATTTTTAATAGTCTGCTTTGTGTTATTAATTGCTATGACCGGATTGCACAAGGAACAATTTGTTTGCAAGGAAAAGAAAACGCGTTGTCAGCAGACGCAGAATAAAGAAGCCAACGCCTGATTGGCTTCTCGCCCTTATCGATTTGTTTTTTTAAAGGTTTGGTTGAAAATCATCTCATCATTCGCCGAAAATATCATATCAGCGTCTATTTTACCAGACCCTTTTAAAAACTTATCTTCCAGCACAGAATTTGTTACTGCTTGCCACAAGGCACAGATAGTGGCTGCATTGTTCTTTTCGACCTCCTTATTTACATTTTGAGGTGCGACAGATTCAGCTCCTTTACCACACAAAACTTCCATTTCACCATCAAGAGAACTGACGTTAAGCTGTCCGTAAAATTTAATTTAAGTTGAAGGCGATGAATCAGTATTTTTAAAGAACAAATCGTCAACTTTTTCTTTTATTATTCTGCGTCAGGCATAGGACATTTGGAAATACTAGTACAGTTACTATACGCTTGTTCCCCAAGGCGAAAATATTTCCCCAGAAAGGCTGCACCCTTCTTCAATATTGCTTTACGCTCAGCCTTGCGCATTCTATTTTACACTCCAAGGAGCTTCTTCATTGGCATGTTGTCTAAATAATTCATACCCGAAATGCGTCAAATAATTTATAGAGAGAAAAGTCCGAACGATGCAAACATTCAATTTGAATAAACTGAGTAAGAGTTGTTGAGACTACTTTACAACAATTACTAAATACTTTCAATTAAAATGAAAGTTTTAACCTTATACTGATTAAATCCAATTTCTTAAATAATTTCAATAATTAATTTATATTTTATTCTTATTTACCCTTTGCTTTAGTTATAGCCGAGATTTTAAGATTAAATTACCCAAAAATCTAATAACGCAGACTCTCTTTGGCAAAAAGAAAGTTGAAACGCTCAAATTATTGAATTCAAGTTCAAATCTCGACTGTAAAATTTATTTCGTTATTTGTTACCAATTGAATACAATTATGTTGTTAACACCATAGTGATAAAACTTCAAAAATAATTCCTCTCTAATAATTTCATGAATTTCCTAACATCCTAATTTCAAAAGATTACAAAAACTAATAATTTGCCTTCCGATCAAAAATATATTTGAAATGGAAATATTTAAATAATATCAATAAATAATGATTTACTTCTAAAAGAGTAAAAGATAATAGTGAAAATATGCCTTAAGACCTTCAATTTTAGAAATCAGCAAAATATTCTTTTTGTTTCAATATAAGTTCTCACATGTGATCAATAAACCGTAAACAATGAAGAAGAACTTACCTGGATTTGTTGTATGGGGCTTAAGCCAGCCAGGGAAAACATCCAAACCAAGACTGTCTGTCGCATGAACCTTCACTGGTTGACTACGCAAATTCGCATCCTTCGACATACACTACGTCGTCGGCGCGATCGAGTCGATGAAGGAAGATACGGGGTAGCGGTTTCATGTCGAGCGCAAAGAGATGGTTGTTTACTAATAGTCACACTTTAACGTCCAAGTAAACACGGCATACGCCATTATCATGCTGCTTACCCGACTGGCCTGCGCGTTGTCACCACAGAGTATATAAAGTGCTTTGCACAGGACTCCCACTGAACCGGTTTTCGAGTAATCGCTAAAGCACTGAACCCAGACCAAGTAGCACCATCATGCAAACGATAGCCTCTGTTTTTTTTGTTGTTTTTTTTAGAAAAGGAACATGCTCAGCAAAATGGCGCTTCCTCGGCCTTGGCGTCTTACTCGGTCATCCGTATCGTCAATTCCTTGCTAACGCCCTGCATAGAGATACCGAGTGGGTCTAACGGCGGTGCTTGTAAATTCATTTTGCAGGTAAAGGTGACAGTCTTTAGCTGAATCGCTTGATCGGGTTTTAATCCAGTTATACATTGGTTTCATAATTTAGTGCTTGTATGACTGACGGATGTCGCGTTACCCACTCTCGAGATCACCTCGAGTCAAATAATTCAGTGCGTACTGATGTCAGAATATCATTTACGCAAGTCTACTGTTAAATCGTTACCCAATAGTCATGTCGCAGAGAAAATTAACGACTGGGAGAAATTCTTTGCCTGGTACCACTTGCAACAGCTGTGACCATGTTAACCGTGAGCGTCCATAAATACGTTAAAGCGCATCTGCGACACTTTATGAATCTTTAGATGCTAGTGACTCAGCTTCATTATATATACCGACTACATCTACAGTGGTTCATCGGAAGCACGTCAGTCGTCACCAATAAGCAAATCGTCCACCACTGATTTGTTTTCAATAGCCGATGAAGCTCCTACCGTTGACGACCTTGATTCGAGTGAGAATTATTTTGTGTACAGTGACCTAATGCTTGAACACCAAGACAAACTGCGAAAATATTTTCCCTGGACGACATAAAAACACAGACGTTATCTATATAACACAACGCGACGAACACGTGCCTAAAGTGATCCGGGACAACTGCAACATGTTGAAGATATTTCGTGGTATTGATGTGTATGGTCTCGCAAAGATTTATTGGACCTGGTTTGCTGTTGATTACTCGTGTGATGAGTTTCGGAATATGTTCGTGGAGGTTACTTAGGACCCACATAGTTTTTGCTCACGACTGACTTGACTGATGGGCTGTGCAAGTATGGCGCAGGTTTGAATAAATCAATTTAACAACCACAGGTTGGAAACGCTAGTAGGATCGCTCGGGCAAGAACGTAACAGAAGTCATTAATGAGGCCGCACGAACTCATTGAAGACATCAATGATGCATATATTGCCGATGAGTTCTGAAGCACTTCACGTGTTACGTGAAATCAATGCTGCGATGCAGCGTGTCTTTGCAAATAACACCATGAGCGTTACCTCGATGATTATAATCTCATCAATGAAACCAGAAATTTATGTAGTCTTCCCGACACCAACCACTGTGTGGCCATCCCGCAAACTAGATCGCATTAGCATCTTTGCGCATTTATCGTAGATGGCCTTATATGTGATCACGACCGTTTTGGAGGCTTCCGTACAAGTAACTCGTTCGTGTTTGATTGAGAAGATGTCTAGAAACGTTACTGAACTTTCCACTGGCGCGTACAAGCTTAAATCAACCAATGAAGAGACCCAACATAGATTCACTATGGTGACCAAGCGCGAGTCTAAAATGTTTATACGCGAGTACGACCCTACACTCAACTCTGCCATCGAAATTGAATTTTCAACTTAGGCGGTTGATATTTTTAAGAGCTGCTCATGGTTAGTCTGAAGATATTAATAGGATTACAGAGTGCGTGTTGTTGACGCCAGAAAACCCGTTTTGAAAAACTGGATTTTATGATGTTGTTCAGGGATTGTTGACAGATGCACCAAGGGTGATCACGACCCTGTCTTTGCGCGCTGCACCTATTGTTAAGGTGGTGCTCTACAGTTTATGTATTTTGGATAAGGTTGGATTTTTAAAAAGAAACAATTTCCCAGGCCTTCCTCACTGGTTATCCTTGCTATTTTTAGGCATTGTTAAAATATCTTTTGATTCCGTTTATTTTGGTGTATGATTGACAGTATGATTTGGATTATAGAGTATACAGCTTGGTCTTATTTAAGGTGTGCACCTATAAAATGCCTGTTAGCACCTCTGTGTCATTTTTACTTCCTAGACCTCAAAGGTAAATTGTAAAAAAGAGCAGATAACTTTATAAAACTTTTAATATATTTTGTAATTCATTCATTGCACTTTCAGAAGCTGGTATTGTGTAGTCTGGCAAAATTTGTTTATCGTATTGTAATAGTTACTAAAATTGCAATGCTATGGTGAGAGACCAGGAAGGGCCAATATAACTTCTTGTTCAGAACACATCTTGGTATTTTTTCCGTGCGAAGCATTCTTGCAAGTCCAAGGAAAGCTTGTACGTAGAGACAGAAATGTTGCATAAGGAGAGGACGATAAAGTCGGATCTGTCAACAACGGCATCATGGCGATGCTCAACAGCGCATGTTATCCTATCGATGGAACAGAAATCGAAGTCTGTTTGGAGAAAGATGACATTGCAACAACCATTTTCAGTGTGGCCAGACGCAGCGACGATGATGCAAGATCCACTGGCCCCTCTATCGCGTTCATCTAAGACGCAAACAATCATGCAGACCATATCCCGTATATCTTTAGTCAGTTTACGCTGGCTGCTCTTTTAGACCCGTAACATTCTGGTATGCCTGCCAGACCTGCTGCTTGAGGCGACCCTATATTGTTTGGCGCCAACCCAACTTTACACATTGGCATTGCAATGCGACGAAAATAGCTCAACGAGTTTTCCTGCAGGATTCCACTTTCACATATATTTAGATCATACAGAAATTTTCGTAAGGTTATTTTTGGGGCCAAAGCCTGAGTCACGTTAACTGGTAAGAGACGCACCAAAAATATACAATCTGGCGTGATGCTAATGCTCCTGCTGACTGTAAAGTTGATTATATAAACCAACGCTTTCGATGCATTTATACGGTCTATTGGTTGCGATGACCACACATTCGACACCAAGCTTTGTTCGAGGAGAAGTCTCATGGCAAATAAGTACCGAACAAAGTATCAGAGCATCACGGCACGTGTTTGTGGTGGCATTTCATGACATGGCTAATATGGAGATCCAAACTGATAGTTCAATTATCCAGTCTAGGAGTGACTGAGATCTCTCTGAGTTTAAAGGGTGACTAAAAATCCACATAAGATATTTTGCTTGACTTTCACCACAATCAAGTCGCGTGTATTTACCAGCAGCTGTTGAAATACCTGGACCGAGACCAAAATATTGATACAGGATTGTAGATTTCTCAACGAGACGTTACGACGGTGTACCCAATTTATTACTTAAACCTTGACATCTAGACCTATCTAAGCATCCGTGGTAGATATTTACTTCAAAGCACGTATCAATCCACCTACAAACACATCTGTCCCAATCTGAGATGCATTGTCGTGATTCTCTCTGACAAGACTCTGTTATTGCAGGACTTGACTGGCCAAATGAGGGTCATTAATGCGCCTGTGGAAAATTCATAGTTGCTGTAGTTGAACCTGTAACGTCTTTACAATTTCTCATGTGTATAAACTTATCACGCTGAACCGAGATCAACTCGACAAGATCTCAGACAAGACGAAATACACACAATAACAGACAAGACGAAATACACACAATAATTCTGTTGAAGCATTCCTGTGACAAGTTTTGAAGCAGCCAAAAGTCAACGCCGCGGGGTAACTATTAATTTCTCATCGATCGGAGTTGCAGTGATGAAACGCAAATGTGCAATATTTCCAATCCTCACAGCCATTCTAGAGTTGTTGGCGCACGCTGCGGCTCCTGCTGTTGCAAAAGCAGCTTTAATGAGCCGCCGGAATTGCATCCGGGATGGCTATAAAAAAGCGGTTGGTGGAAAAATAGCGTCTCAAGTAAAGGAAAAAATGTCGTCAATTATGCAGGCTTGGGAGCCAAAGGTTCCTGAGCGGAAGTGGTCTTCGGATGTGGCCTCGTTGTTGACGCGTGCATTGACTAATTTTGATTTATTCACGACGACTAAGTCAGTCAAACATTTCCGATTTGTCTTTATGAGGGATGAACTCGGAGCCAAGGACTCTCAGGCGATGATTCCACGCACAAGATAAACTGGAATTTTTAACCTGGATTCAATAATAGGACATATAATTCATTGGGTCACATACGTAGTGACGCCGAAACATCTTTTATATTTTGACTCGTATGAGCTTGCACTGCGAAGTGATGTTAATTATTTAGCCTTGAGCGGTGGACGACAACCACTGTTTTATCTTACTCGGCTGGACGGACCAATATGTGGATATCTTTTTGAACTGTTACGTGCACTAGAGCGTTCACTATCCTCGAAAATTCTTATTAACTATGTTGTCACTTTGAAAGTACGCTTAATAGTGGATGAAATACCTTTTAACATTTACTGACGCTTTACTACCCGATGCACCCCGATGTGGATTTGAACAGGTTTGCCACCAAAGCGGATTTGACCGAGTTTACTAGTCGGACTGTTGTCGACGTCGACCCGGGCCAACCTGTGATTTTCCCAAATCAAACTGGAAAATTGTAAACATTCATACTGGGCATCAATGATGCTGTTCTGAAACCGAAAGGAGCCGTCGCTATAAACTTTGCCGAAATCACTAAAAACCATGGAATCAGAGACGTTGGTGTTTCGGTTGCTTTTATCAAAGATTAATTTGATGCTGCTAATATAGAGATGGAACAATATGTGGATGTAAAGATCGCAGAGTCGCACTCACTACACGCATAAACTTCACTGAGTACATTTAGCGGAATATTAAGCCAAAGAAGTAGAGGTAAAACTGACGTGTTGACCTTATCAAATGACTTGTTTTTAGTTTTCTTTGACGATGGTTTTAAAGTCCTAACATAACATCATAAAAGTACCCGAGTACAGATCATATCAAAACCGGAAATAATGGTGGGTGGGGTCAAATAGAAATGTTGATAAATGATCAGTGGTACTGTAATTTGCTATCATATCACACATAGACAAAACCGGCTTTGGTGTTTATTACGAAATTTTCACATTTACAGTATCATCATCATTAATCGCAGAGATGTTAATCTGTTTGAAAGAATCAACATCTATCCTGGCTTATACTTAGCCGTCTTTGGCGTTTGTGTTTATGATTTCTTATTACTTATATATATATATATATATATATATATATATATATATATATATATATATATATATATATATATATATATATTCTGAACCCGATGACGATGTTGTGGAATGGAATTTGCTGATGGAGTGTTTGGCCAACTGACATAGAATGCTAAAATTGATAGCAGTTTTGTTTCACTTATCGACGAATATCTGCTTCAAAATGGTGTTGTCAGACGCTCGTATATGCCCAAATATAATCTAAGGGAAGGTAAGATACATATAGACCGTTGAAACTATCCTGATGTACCACTAGCAACTCGAGGCCAGCTTGGAGTCATAGCATTAGGACGTGAAAACAGCTGATCGCAAAATACACAACAGGTATAAAACCTTCAGGGATTGCTTCTACGTTCCCCGCTGATTATGACTCAACAAAGAAGAGAAAAATCTCGCCTGTTATTCAACAAGGACGCACTTATTCGTATAACAGTATCTGAGCAAAGATGAGAACGATCGTTTCGCAAACTATTCATGGCGTATTAAGTATGGTTTTATATGAACGCAATGCCATGTCCCAAAAACACACAATTACTGGGAATTTAAATGTTTCACCGATATATAGTAGTAAAAGAAAACCAGGTTTCTAGCCCAGAGACCCCTCTCTCCCCCCAAAAACAAATATATATTCCCTACCCCTATCCCCCCAAAAAACAAATATATATTCCCTATCTTAGAGACCCTCCACCCGCCACCTATCCCTTATCCAAGTGACATCTGCCTCAGACTATAGACCAGACGACGGCTAATAATTTATCGATCGGGAAAATGTATCATATTACAGAGACTTGGTTTTATTTTACCAGCTGTTCTAAAAGTACGTAATGGAAATCCCAAGAAAGTACGTGATGGAAATTTCAAAGATTATGTAATGAAAATCCCAAAGAACATTCTAGAAAGTACGTAATGGAAATTCCAAAGACTACGTAACGGAAATACCAAGAAAGTACGTAATGGAAATTCCAAAATAACGCTATAAAGACAGGCAAAATTATTTTCAATGTTCATTTAACAAGTGGATCTGTACCTGAGCAGGTAAGTCCTTTCTGATTTTTTTAAAGAATTTCATCACCTATCGTTAAGACATCAACTGTAGCTAACAGAAAAAGTTCATCATCGTGCTTATATAAAAAAAATTTAATTTTTCCACTTACTTTTCGATGGCATTCAAGTAACTCTATCATTGCTATCCTGTTAACAGAATATTTAGAACCTTTTGCAAAAACTTTTGATAGATTTAAGTCAATATTGATGTTAGTGTATTTTTCTTGGCTAATCGGATTATGAAGATTATCATACTTTAACTTTAGTTCATCTCGTAACTTTTCAAGAAAATCAAAATATTCACCGTTATCTGATGTAATAAGTGAAAGTTTAATTCTATCAAATTTACTAAAACAAATACCTGAAACTTCATCATTAAATGCAAATGATAACTGCTGATCATTAACTATTACTTTTTTAATTTTACTGTTAACTCCATCGACTAATGTTAAATTTTCGAATATTATTTCTAAAGTTTAGACAAAATTAACTAAAGATGATATCAAATATATCACCACTGGTATTGGCATAGTGTCCGAGCGCGAATGTATTAATCTTGTTGACACAAAATCGTTTGTCATCAAAATTACCTAATCCACGTTTTATAATTGTATCTGTTTCAAGTTTATGATGATTTGTTCTGATAACATTTGTTTTAATAAAACTGACATTATTGTTTAGTGCTGCCTTAAAATCATCAAATTTCATACACTTTTCTACATATCCGCGAGGTATACCTTTCGCTTTTTTTTGTAAGTTCATTGTGATTTAAAATTACAGCATACATTTTACTCCTTAGTCCAACAAATTCCTTGACTGGCACAAACATAAATTCATCCTTCATTTTACCTATGACTTTCTTGTTAGTTAGATCATGAAATCCATTACCTGCTGGATAATCTGATAAATCAAATAACTCCTTATGATTATAAATATCTTGATAAACATCTTCACATTTTATATTATAAACAAGCGAATCCGTATCAGTAAATAGCAACTCCGAATCTGGCCAAACTTTTTTTGTAAAATTGTAGTGAAAGTCGTACATTAGCCACTTTGATATGTCAAGTACAGCTGCACCAGCATAAATCGGTTTATTTAACTTTAAATTTGTCTTTCGTCGCTGTATTGCAACAAGATTTCCATTAAATATTTTCATAGTAACAAAACCATCATCGTTAACTAATTTATTTCTGCGATTTACATCATTTACAATTTCAATATTTTCTCGTTTTCTATTATTTTCCATCGTTTTACCAAATACGGAATTATTCATCAGCTTGAAAAAGTTTTTTCTCAAAGTCGGTCTTAGCAGTAGCAAGACGTTAAGTATTTAAATCAATATAATCTGCCATCCTGCGAGATTGATTAAATTTTAGCACACGATGAACCTTTCGTAAGACTAATGCAGAATCTACTGCTTGTTTTAAATTTCTATAACATATCACATAATTTCGTTTATTGAGTAAATTTGGAATTAGCTTATTAACGATCGAATTTTTGCTGTTGTCATTGTTGTTTAGGTGATAATAAACTGTAATCGATCATCATTGACTCTGCACAAAAAGGATAATCATTGTGTAGATCATGTAACGAACTAGGATAATCAAGATCAACTTCAACAAAATAACTGACATCGGAAAAATCATTATTGATTTTTCTGGGTAAATCTTTTTCAGTTTCTTTAAGAAATTGATCTGGAGTTATCCAATGAAATCCACCGCATGGCATTGGATCTGACATAGCATAACCATACAACTTATTGGTATCCAAGTAAATAATATAATTCGACGGTAGCTCAGGATTATAATTTTTAAAATACTTATTATTAGCTATCGCATATTTTTTGTTATAACACTAATTCCGCCACGAATCCCCTTTTCAGTAAAATTAAACATATCAACATCAGTTAACAGATCCAATTCTATTTTACTTGTTTTTAGCAGAGCATACCATGACAATCCTGGTGCTGAATAATACCAACACGGATCTAATCCATAATTTTTATGACTAACACGACGAAAATTCTCAAAAACATTAGCTAACAATAATACATCTGTTTTAAGTATAAATCATGATAATCACCAAGTGTTTTACAATCAAATTTATTCCAAATATCTTGTGCGTATTTGTAATCGTCATTTGATATATTTTCATCTTTTAGTTGCGAGTAAAATTTATCTTTGTCGGGCAGAGAAGTTTCATCAAATCTGCTCCAGTCGTCGAGGTACTCGTACGGAAAGATACCCTTTCTTGTTAGATGGATAATATCCTCACCAAAGCAACTTCGTAGATTACCAAAACTGCTACAACCTTCTATTAGCTCGTCGAGCTGTGACGACATAAATTGCAAGCTGTCGATAAACGTAATTTACCAAGCGTGACTGACATATACTTCTCAAAATTGTTTGGGATACATTTTATTACATTATTTAATTTTAGTTTAGATTTAATTTCCTCATCACCAAGTGCTTCAACTATGATATGACTATCATAGCCACGAAAATTATGTAAAGCGACAGGAATAAAATCTGGTGCATGAAATTTTAAATTACAATCATTATGTGCTGGCCCACGATATCGTCCGGTTAAATGACAATGATCACGCACTTTGTCAAGATCTAAACAAAGTTTTTCGCAGATATGACAATTAACTGCCTCGTCAAAATCAAGTTGTTGCTCGGGTGTTATTTTCATTGGAGATGTTTTTAGATAATCTGTTAAAATTTTTTTTTTAACGTCGTCTATTAAATTTTTTAATAACCATACGGCAGGATTTTTACCTCGGTATAATTTTACTGGACTTGAAAATTTATCGTAACGCAACAAACTAGTTTATAAGCTACTCCACAAGGAACATGTTGTTGTATTTTTCTGGTGCTTGATTTATTTGGATCATTTTCTACACCTGGCACAGGAATAAGTAAACACTCGACGTCGGCGTAAATAACAAACGGAATACTTAATTTATGATTATAATTTTTAAATTTTAAAACTTTTTCTTTTTTCTGTTGGCATTGTTATTTTTTGAACATTAACATAGTATCTAAGATGATCTTGTAGTTTTTCATTTTCAGAAAAACCTTGTAAACAACGATAACAAAAATATTTCTTATTTTTATCTTTACTATATTGTCTACCAATTAAGCCGTTAAAGTTTTTTTTTATCCAAACGTAATGTCCTTTATAAAACAGCAAGTTTATTGTGTTTTGCGTAGCTTTTTCTGATATGTATCTGGGATAAAATTTTCACGTTCGTCAAGACCTAACACATTAACTGAAATATTATTTTGTCCCTCAACCTTTGGTATTTGATTTTCTGCAACAGGAAAGTTAACGCCGCTAAAATGTAATTTTGATACGTGACTAATATACTTGTCGACTCGATCAGCATGTGTTTCTGCTGAAAACATCGCAGAAAGAATTGCCCATTGGAAACATTTGTTATCGGTATTTTTTACATTTATGCAACATTTTTTGTTTTTAATCTTTTGGGGAAGATCAACATAAGAACTGCCGCGAAGTACATTATATTTTGCTGTGTGAAATAAAACTTCTTTCATCATTTCAAATTTCCAACCTGATCCTGATACAGTAAATTCCTCCAATTTTTTGTATTTATTTCATGATGTATTTCATCAGCGACTGAGGAAATATTTGTTCCAGCTAATATTTTTCATGATTTAGCTGTTAAATATGGTCTCTGTATCTTCTTGAGATGCTTTGTAACTTTGATAAAATAACATGATACTGTACTATTAGTTTGATACTTTTACGTAATGCACATTCTCTCGTTACAGTCGGATATAAGAGATGAAACAAATTTGTAGAGTTAAAATTTGCTAAAATATTTTGATTATCAAATTTATAACTGTTATCAAATCCTGCAAAAGCTGTAGCTATTTTGGTAGGTTTTTCTATAAGGCTCTTTTTGGCTATATCTGGCAATTTCAGCATTTTATACATATCATCTTATATATATTTAATTAATATCGCTAGTTGAAAAATCAATTAGAAATAAAAAAAAAATACTTATAATGTAATGACACAAGATTTGAGTTACATACGATTGACAGCAGAGGAACAGGAAGAATATCATGTTCATCCAACCTACAACTTATATGCTGCAAATACATTTGGTTCAGTGATTCACGTCAATAACGGAAAAGCGATTGGTAAATCAACACCAGCTGGTTATAAAATTAGTATAAAATCGGAAGGAGATACCAAGCGAGCTAAAATGTTTAGAAAAGACTTTATTTACAAGCTGTTTTGTGATGAAATTCCAGAAGGACAACGAGTATATCATGTTAACGGCAAAGTTACCGATGACAATATTGAAAACTTGTCATTACAAGATGAATTTCAACCTCATCCCGTATTTAGTCTTTATTAAGCGAATGATAATGGAATTATTCGAGAAAGAAAAGCGAAAAAAGTTGTTGGTTTTATGAACAACAGCGGATATCTCATGGTAACTGTTAGAGGAACAAAAACAGATTTTGTTAATTATTATAGCCATCGTTTTGTTTAGGAAACGTTTAAAAGACCTATACCTAATGGTTTAGTGATAGACCACGTCAACGGTGTTAAAACAGATAATCGTCTAGAAAACCTCGAACTTGTCACTCAACAAGAAGATAACAGACGAGTAAATACAGGTAATAATTTTAGATGTCCGGTAAAACCTGTCATTGCTGTAAATCTGGAAACCGGTGATGAACTAAAATTTCCTTCAATAACAGCTGCAGCAAAACATTTTAAAATTAATTCGGCAACAGTCAAGAGAGTTGCAGATGGAATAACAAATACGGCAATATCACAAGCGACATTTGACAGAATCATCTTCCAACACGACAATTAATTATATTTTCTAGCTCGTTTTTAGTTAAGCAATTATGAGCAAACATTAACACATCATCTCTATCAACCTCAGCGTTATTACTGCGCTTTCATTAAGTTTATTTTTTTCTGCCGCTGTTAGCAGAATTTTATTAGAATCACCTTGCATCACATTAACGTTGACAGAATAAGAACTATATCCCGACAACCATTTTTGCACTGCTTCAGCTAATTCTTTGTAATTTAATATATCAACGTTTGGGGTAAATCCTTTTTTGAAAGTTTTTTCGTCAGAGAAATTCTAACTCGATCACCAACTTTAAATTTATGTCTGCGATACATGTTTTCGTTTGCAAGAATCGGATTTTTAATTGCATCGTTTGGTGACATTTTTATTGATCTGTGCTTTGTGTTATTATACTTTCCGATAAGGTTCTGTAAATCATCAATATATCTGTTTGTATTTTTAGCTGTCAAATGTTTATGTATCAGCTCGTTTAGTGTGCGATTAAGTTGCTCGACGACTACACTTTTTCCTTCGTTTCCTGTAACATATTTTTTAATGTTATTTTGTTTCAGAAACTGCTCAGATTTTTTTTTTAAAAAAACTCCGCACCGTTATCGGTCCAGATTTTATTCGGCTTTCTTTCCGTGTTAACGATAATTTGTTTTAACGCATCATTCATCGATGTTCCAGTTTTGTGCGAAACAGGTACATTAAACGCGTATTTACTAAAAACATCTATGACGTTAAAAAGATATTATTTTGGAGCGCCATCAGCGCCAACGTTAAACTTGGCAAGATTTGACACATCAACTAAATCTATCGCCCAGATATCATCAACGGCATTTGCGACAACTTTACGTTGCGGAAACTTTTTTTTTAGGTTTATGTAATTGAGACGCAAGCGTCTTCGCTGCAAGATCATCATACAATTCTTTTTCCCGATCGCGAAACGATTGACCAGACTCTCCGAGTCAGAAGTTATATTATGTTCCTATCATTGTTTGAACTAACTTATCAAATCGTTCTCGCATATTTACAGGCTCGATATCGCGTAGTTCGTCTAGCATTACTTTATCACAGTCTGATTTTGAGCTTTCTGCACGAACGTTATCAGGACGTTCTATATCACGATAAGAAATATCATGACGCATTGCTATTGCATCAACTTGATTATAATGCTCTTGTTTAGAGAGCGGATTATCGTTTTCGTCAAGTTGTTCGTTCAGTGGATTGTACGGCCCAGTATATTTATGGCCAGGCAATGTCCAACCTCCTTTTGGTTTCGGTAATTTTCCAATAAATTTGTGGATGTCAATGCCGCTGCCAATTACCTCACGTTGATTGCATGATTGACAGTATGTAACAATTTTATCTTGTTCTATACAAAGATCTCTATCACAATTACAATTACATTTCATTTTATTTTTTAATCGTCGACAAAAATATTTTGATTTTCAAAGATTTTCAGAAATGATAAAATAATTTTGAGTATTATTTACCTTCGTCAATTAATCATCTGCTAAATTAACCTCCCTGACATTGTCAGGGCATATTCCAGTTCGGGATAATTTCTTTAAAAGCATACTTTTTTCTACCGCAAACAGCGCAAATGCTTTTTAACATTGTTCTATTATTTTTTGTTTCCTCCGTTGTCTCGTCGGTATTCGCTGTTTTAGTTTTACATTTAAGACAGTATGTTGACATATTCCTTAGTTTAGATAAAATTCATTGAAATCTGATCATTTGCATGTCCGGCGACGGAGTCAAATTGCAAAATAAATTTTAAAAAATTAAATTTGGACTCTACGGACATTTGTCGGATAAACATAATACAATAATAACCACAAGCTGACGTTCCAACCGGCTGTAGTTGATTAGACGAGTAATTTATTTTTTAAAATTTTTTAAAAATATATTTTTTTTTATAAGATCACTCGGAGGAAGTCCGATCGAATCAAAATGATTATTATCGTAGACTGCAACCCAATGAGTGCCGAATCCATCATTGAAGTTTTGTATATTTACAACACACGAACCACCTGCTGGTACATTATCTAATTCGTCTTTGAAACATACTCCACGAAATCCGACAATGTCATTTAATTATTCAATTATTTCAAAATTACTTAGCGACGACGACTTCAATAGCGTCTGGTTCCTGGTAGAGTCATTCCACGTCTTATCCCTAGCAGGATTTGGAATTAGACTGCCTGCTAACCCCGCTAGCAGCGGAGCTAAAAGAATAATTCCTCCTTGTTTTGTTTTTCTTGGCGACTTCTTTATTTTTAGATTTCGACGACTTCGTCGTTGCTGGCGATTTCTTTTTCGACGACTTCGTTGTTGCCGGCATTATATTATTTATTGTTATATAAAATTTGTTTGATTCCATCGCCAGATACCGCCTTTTTAGTTGCTCTTGATACTGCCCCTGACGCTGCCGCTAGTCCCAGTGTTCCTAATACCGGTAGAAGCTTTGGTAAAATTACAGAAAGTGCTGGTCCAAAAAATCCGCCGCGTTTTGCCATCGCTGTTACTTGTGCAACAGATAACCTAAGGATGAAGGGTTTTCCCTGATCTAGCTTATTGATTTGGTTTTGAGTTAACATTACTTTCACTGCGGACGCGCCCGTCTTTGGGGATATCATTACGGAGACAGAATTACGTTTGGCAACCGCCGCTGATAATTTTTTAATTTGACCGGGTGTTAGGTATATTTCTCTGGTTGTGTATTCTGTTTTCATTATATCCTTGATTATAGATTAAACTTGGACAGTCATTCTACCTTTGACTGAGTCAATCGTTAAAAATCGATCGCTACACACAAGCGGAAATACGTTTAAAGGAGCACATAGAGCTACTCCAAATGTAAAAGTGACTTCTATTTCTGCGGTTGAATTAATCATTCAATCGGAGTGTTTTGATACGTCAAAGAAAAAGATAGGATAAAGAGTACAAAATTCTTCAATGTTAATCTGTGATCCGTTGTCAGCGTCTTGATATTTTTGCATCGCTTCCATCAGGTACATATACGCTCTTGTAACATTTTTTGCAGCGCCGTCTCTAAAATTACATTCGATTGCTCGTTCTGGGTATTGTTTAGAGTATAATCTAACAAATATTCTACTGACGTTAGCGTTATCAAAAACGACGTTATTCTGTAGCTGGCTATCAAGTCCTGCTGTTTGCTGAAAGACAACAAATATGTCTCGGTAATTGTTCGCTCGGAGTAGTTGTAATACGCCATGTGTAATCGGTTGTGTTAAGAGTAACAGTTGTTTTATATATTTTATTCTGAAGAAAATAAATCTTTTTTGTAAAAGCCTGTAACGCTGTGTTAAGTTCTGTTAATTTAGCTATTGATGGAACAATTCGAGGCATCCAGAGTGCTAATCTATCAATCACGAATTTGTGATCAGCTCCACCAACTGGAATAAGACAGTTACTTTGGTCTGCCCGATCTAAAATAAGTGTATGTTTCAACCCTCGAAATACCTTATGATAGTCGCGACAAAATCCAAATATTGTGCTTAACGGCAACATCATTGTTATTCGTTGTGATCTCGCCGCAGGCGCTTTTCGTTTGGCATATCCCTCATTGTAACGTTATTGTCGTATGTTTGTGACGGCTAATCTTATCGCATTTCCAATATCAGCAACTGCGTTACCAGGGGGATTTTCAATTAAGTTATTGTTATCTACAGCATAAGCACCAGCGCCAGTACGAAACTCATTTGCAATAGCATGTCCTTCTCCTGCATCTTTGAACCACATCATATTTGTTGCAATTGATTTCGAATAATCATCGCTAACGAAACAATATTTAATATTGTGCTTGCAACTGGTAACCAATCATTAATATCCTCCACTATTTGATTGCTAATTGATATCGTGCACTTTTAATCAAACTCTAGCCGTTATTAACTAGGGCAATTTCTGCGTCATCTGCAATATTATTACCAGCTGCTGTTGTTATCCTACTATGAATTTCCAGCATTGCTTTGTGAGGCAGCAAGATCACGTCTTCGTGACGTATGTTAAAAATTCTTTGACCAGCTTTATTTGGTTCGTGTGAGTACTCGTCGAGGTATTCAATATACTCGAATTCTGTTGCTGCATTGTCAATATCATACTCCTCACCAAGATCAAGATATTTTTTAACTGACATTTTTTTATTTTATAATCGCCACACAAAATTGCAAAATCTGAGGTAAATCTAATTTTCGCCTGGTTTTATTTACTAGATTACGTACCACCTCCTCACCGCGTGGAGACAGTAATTTTTTTTGTTGTAGCTATCATAGCTCGTTCTGTTTCTGCAGACGACGCAATATCTGATATTGCTTGTTTTATTTCCGACATTGTAGGTGTTGCGCTCTTAATTAATTTTTGTCCTACTGCACTGCCTGCTGCACCAGCTGCCCCCGTCGCATAAGCTTTGCTGGCATCAAGAGCAATTGGTGCTACTTTACGAGCAGTTCCTGGGATATTCTCGATCACCTTTGTAAATATTTTTCCAAAAAATCCACCCACAATAATTCTTCGATAGACTTTTTTTGTCTCATCGTTGTTATTAAATTAAATTTACAAAATTTACGTCGACAAATACATCGTCAATCACGAAGTAATCGCGAAGCTATTGCGCGCGCCTACGCAACGCGTAGTTGTAAGTAATACGTGACAGTTTCATTGTTAAGATCTATTTGTCGTCCTGATTGATCTGTTAGTTGCATTGTTATGTTGTTTATTTGATTTTCCAGAGTAATCGGATAGTATATTATTTATCGAGGAGTAATTTGCATCATTGAACTAGGCGGAACATCTGGCGAAAAATTATAGATTGTTTGCCCGCGACTTCCCTTGGCTGAATAAGACCCTAATGCAATAGAACAATTGATTAAAATTGTATTTACTTCTGTTATGTTAACTGGCAGATCTCCGTCATACGATATACTCTGTTCTGTAACACTGCCATACTGTCGACGATTAATCCTAGCAACGATGCAATGCTAGTCGGTGGTGAAAAATCGATCATCAAATTATTTTTTAATGTGATTCTGACTCGCATCGTATTATAGTTTGGAGTTAATTCAAACTTGTCTGCGGCAGTGTATTTTGTTATCAACTCTCTTATCGTTTTGTTGATATCAGCTAAATTATACGCCCCCTGTGGTATTTTGACTGACACCCAAGCACCAGAATTAAATGTAAAGTCGTCATTGACGTTTTGATTTTACATTTGCCATAGAATGCCATATTGTAGTGGAAATCAATCCGATTTCGTACTTACTACCGGGATCTTGTGTTATTGGTGGATCATAGGAGACAGAAAAGTTTGGGCTGTCACTCGTTGTTTGTGACGAGTCAAGTAATAGTGTTGTTGACATTTATATCAGGTCGCCATGTAAAATTTCATACTCGTCTGTTGTTAGTAATCCACTCGATCTAAGATTATCTAATATATCTACAATCTCGCTGTCAGTTTCTGTACATTTATTACCCGCCTCTTTTGATGATATTAATAAGATAGGTCGATCAACCAGTTCGGCGTTTGATGTAAAAACTTTAACACCTGTTCCAGTGATTTCCTCTCGTAATTGTTTAGGTCGTTTTCTTTCGTAGTCATCAAATAATCTTTTAAATGGCCAACTTTTACTATAATCTTCTGGTTTATTTCGATACATTTCTGCAGTTAAATTTAACATATAAACAATAACTCCTTCTCTTATAATATCTAGCTTCGCAGGTATTTCTTCTTCTGTTTTAACATCTTTTATATCCTCATCAGCTTTTAAACCGCGTTGATAAATTTTATTTAATTTTTCTACTAAATCTTCATATTTTTCTTTTACCCATTTTCGAATATTTTTAATGTCTTCAATATTATATTTATTTAAAAATATATTGTATTCATCGTCCGATATTTTTTCTTGTGCTTGTCTTTTATAATATATTATCTGCTTTTAGTAGCAATATTTCTGCGAGAGATTCAGTTATACTTTTTTGTTGCTCAGTTAATTCCTGGGTTCGCCCTGATCAATTTTGTATCAACTTTCTTAACTTGTCTGGATTAACCGTCAGTCTTGCAATAGCACGTTGTAGCTCAAGAGGGTTATTTATTAATCTGTCAAATTCGACCTGTTGTGCAGCAGGATCAGCAATATGTCTAACAAGTTCTTCTGTAATTTTTTTAGTTTCTTCTTTTGATCTTTCTCCGAGGAAACCTAACAAACCTTTTTCTTGTACTTTCTTTAGTTCTTCCGGAGATAACGCATATATTTCTGGTTATTTGCCAAGTACTGCTTCGGTAATAGGTTTAACAGGTTTGGTGGTTTCTTCTTTTGCAACACGTTCTCCTTGACGAGCTTCTTGCACTCTCTTCTTAAAAGCAACTTGATATGCTGCAAGATTTTTTAGTAATTCATTTTTTTTGATGATAATCCTTTATTTATTTTTGTATGCAATATAAAATTTGTTATACATACTTGTCAACACAACAACGAAACATTTTATCCGGATCACGCGCTAGTTTATCAAATAAAAAGAAATTGTATTTGTTGGTCGCTTGATGATATAATTCAATAAATTAATCTTTTGTTACGTCACCGCATTGCTCGTTTGCAATATTTCTCACATCAACATTATCTAGCCCTGGAAATAATATAAAACATCCCCGTATTTCGCCTAATAAATTTTCAACATTGTAAAAGCCTTGCGCGAGATAAATTGAATTACATTTTTTGTTACGTGATAATGAAAAATACACCTTAATCTTATTCATCTCCTCGTTATTTAGCGGAATATCGTCAAATACAACTACTTTATGCTCGGACGAGTCAAGTTCGTTGACGGGGATTAATTTCTCTGGTTGTTTTATTAAAAATATATCATCGCCAGCGTCAAGCTCATCACGAAGTTTATCGTTGTATTCGCGTAATAACTCGTATTTGTCTTGCTGTGGATTAATTGTGTACATATATACCTTATCGTAGTTAAAAGTTATCTTTGAGTAAGAGATTTAGCAAAATATTTATTTTACCAGAGCCTGTACGACCAACAATAAGATAATGACAATCTGGAATTTCGTTATTGTGTTTATGTTTGATTAATCGTTCGGTGTCAAAATTTAATATGGCTGACTTCGCCATTATTGTTATATAATTTTATGTTATATAATGCACATAATATGACCTATTTCACAAAGTTTGGAACATTTCTTACGGATTCTGTTTCCGTTGACAAACCAACAATAACCGATACGTCATCGCTAGTCAAAAAAAACCCCAAAAAACAAACAAACCGGTGACACAATGACAGGAAACCTGTTTATGTCAAATCAACGAGTTCTAGGTTTAGAAACAAATTATCCGCCAATAAATGTTGTTGATACACAAGCTGTTAGTTATGCACAACTAAAATCCGTCGACGGTAACAAACTATCACTAATAGGAAGAACGTTAAGCGGTAACTTGGATATGTCAGGTTAAAAGGTTGTAGGTTTGGAAACCGCATATCCACCAAGAATCTTAGATCAAACACAAGCGGTAAGTTATTTACAGTTGAAAGATGTTGATAATAACAAACTTGACAAGACTGGTGGAACTGTTACAGGTGATATTAACATGTCAAGTAGAAATATCATTGGGTTGGAAACTGAGTATCCACTAGCAAATGTTGATAACACACAATCGGTGAGTTATACGCAACTAAATCCGTCGACGATAATAAACTTAACAAAGCCGGCGACACAATGACAGGTAACCTTATGATGAGCAATAACTCAAAAATAACTGGATTACCGACAACCTCACCACCAGCTAAGGAGACTGATGCTATTAGTTATGCTCAGTTAAAAGAAGAACTCAACCCGTATCTTAGACGATCCGGTGGGGCAATGTCAGGTAACATAAATATGAGAGACACAAAAATAACAACAACATATGTTCCAGTTAACCATAATGATCTGACAAATAAAGCGTACGTTGACAGTGTATCTGATGGTGGTATAAAACGAACCAAAAACAATGTTGGATATATTCCAACACTTTCTAAGGCTACTGATAACCGAGGTGGGTTTGAGGTAAGTGCATTATCATATTATTCTTATAACGTTTTCTCTGACAGACAAAAATGGACTACTAACGGAGAAGTTGAAAATTTTTGGATTAAAATTAAATGTCCTATTGCAGTTGCTATTTGGCAATTTCATTTGCGAGGTCGATTAAACTCCAGTGTTGGTCGAATTTATAATTGGCAATTGGAAGGATCAAACAATTATATCGACAGGGTAATATTGTATAGTACAACAGACACTTAAATTTCAACAACACAATATTTTACGATTCTAGCCGCAAATACTGTCAACAAATACTTGTATTTTCGAGTTTATGTTATCTCTGCTGAACAACCGTTTCCAGGACTGACATCATTTCAAATATATACACTTGATGATCAGATTTAATCCAACGTTGTAAAATAAATGTCACAAATACTCATATCCATTGCGAAAGAATTTTATGATAATATTTTTAACCCCAAAATAGATGTTTGGGATAAATCACTATCAACACGTGTGATAAATACTAGGAATTTGTTTTCAATTCCAATGATAAACTCTCCATTGTCAGAAGAAGAATTTTTTTTTAATTCTCGTTATGCATATGCGAGGACCACAACTACTTAAAGAAATAAGAGACTTTGATATTTTAAGCAAATACTGACATCCTGATGATTGTATAGAAGAATATAAACAAATTGAAATCCTGCTAGAAAAAATATTGCTCGAGCTTAATTTTGAAAATTTAGATTTGATTATAAAATCAAACTTAATAAAAACACGAGCTTGTGGTGAAAGAGTAGATTTAAAAGAACGAGTAGATAATATCCATGATGACCTCGACAAACTAGAGGAATCTAAGATAATAGGAATAAAAAGGAACAAGGAGTTATACAATAGTTTTTCAAAACGAAAATTTTTTAGACATCTTGGCTTGTACTACCATAACAAAGAAACCCTAGTTAAAGTTGTTAGAATGACGCCGGATACGGAGTTAATTATAAAACCATATTCGAATGCACTTCCACCAATGATGCGTAAAACACCCCAGAATTTGATCCGATTATTGTTCACATATCTCTAGCGATAATCAAAGATTTTGACAATAAAATTAGTAATCTCAGCGATGATGAGCGAGAAAAGTTTTTTTGAGGAAGTCAATCGAAGAACATTTGGTGTAGGAATTGGTTCTTATTACAACATAGGTGAAGAACATGATGTTCCACTTCCATCACTACAACGCTCTAGACAATTATCATTGCGAAATTATTACAATGAAGTCGAGAAAATATTCACAAAACAATACGAAAAATACTTTTACTCAAATTACCTTCCTTGGACGAAAATCACTCCAAAAGTTAATGCTGATAAATTTCGTAGTCGCATATGCAATTATCAGACAATATCTTGTCCTCAAAAATTTTACTTTGAATCAAATAAGCTTGGTACATGGGTTTATTGATGAAACAGAAAAAGAATACGGTAATTTAGTAAATGAAACAGATTTTTAAGAACGTGAAGTAGGAAACACGTTTGATTCCTATAGTTGGTTAAAGAAAAATGAGGTATTGACAGATGAACGATATAAAGATACTTCGTCAGATGTTTATGAGAAGTACAGAGATTTTATAGCTGATCCTAACAATAATAATTTCCCTGAGTTTCTTGATTCGACTGTTATCGCTACAGTTTTTAATATTATATAAAACTGTAAACAAATATTGTATAATGACAAAACAGATCATCGATTTCAATCATATTTCAAAAGAAATTCCAAAACAAGATGTTGACGCTCTAATGCAATATTACAGATATTATCATAAAAACTTTTGGTGTTTAAAACAATGTTATAAGTATTACAGTAGAATACTTCTAGTAATATCATATTTACCACTGCTGATGAGAAGCTCTGTTATGATTTCAAGTGGCGCATCGTTAAATCCGTTTTTATTAATAATATCTGGTGTTGGTGTTTCTCTTTCAACGGCGTGTAAGAAAATTGAACCTCGTCTTGAAACTAAAAAAAATGCTTGTAAAACAGCTAGTGTCACTTATAAAAAATTATTTGATCAGATACGATCTTATTTGCAAGGCGTAAAATATGATATGGACGATTTAATACGCAAGTTCCGTATTATGGACAGTATGTTAACAGATATTCTGCCAATGAGAGTTAGCAAGTACGAAAATAATTGTCATAAAACATAGCTGTAACAGGAGTATACAACCTTAAATTCCAGGTAGTTACTGACTTTCAGCTATGTACACTGCGACAGCTGTTTCACAACAACATCCAGCAGATTTATTTTAGATCCACACACTACAGTTTATTCAATAATATTTTTAATGATAGATGATGAAACTCTTTAAAAATAAGAGAGGACTTACCTGATCAGGTACAGATCCACTTGCTAAATGAACACGGAGAATAATTTTGCCTGCCATTTATAACGTTATTCTGGAATTTCCATTACGTACTTTCTTGGGATTTTCATTACATAATCTTTGGAATTTCCATCACGTACTTTCTAAAATGTTCTTTGGGATTTCCATTACATAATCTTTGAAATTTCCATCACGTACTTTCTTGGGATTTCCATTACGTACTTTTTAGAACAGCTGGTAAAATAAAACCAAGTCTCTGTAATATGATACATTTTCCCGATCGATAAATTATTAGCCGTCGTCTGGTCTATAGTCTGAGGCAGATGTCACTTGGATAAGGGATAGGTGGTGGGTGGGGAGTCTCTAAGATAGGGAATTTATATTTGTTTTTTTTTGGGGGGAGAGGGTCTCTGGGCTAAAAAACCTGGTTTTCTTTTTACTACATATATATATATATATATATATATATATATATATATATATATATATATATATATATATATATATATATATATATATATATTCTACGATCGTACTACAGATGTACTTGTAAAAATGAATAATTGGTTAGAAGTGCCTATGCGTGTTACATCTGAGGAAGGCCAGCCTGTCGAGCAATTATACTTCGTGATCACATTAATAGAAGAACTATGATTTGTGTTTAGCAAATGTAAAGGGGAAAATCAAATACAAAATATTATATTGCGTCTGCCAAAGAAACTCATAAAATAGACTCTAAAAACCATCGAAGTGTAAAAGAAAACTGAAGCGAAAGAGTAGCTTAGAGTTTAAGTCACCAAGCGAACAGCGCTACTCGTGAGATACAAACGTTTGTGTGTGGTCGTAATGCTATTCGCTGAATAACAACCGTTGGTCAGGGTGTGGCGCTAATCGCAACCACAGCAGTTATTATTGGCACTGTCACGTTTCGCAGTCCAGGTATCAGGAAATGTATAAAAGTTGGATATATTATGACCGCGTTTGATGTGTAAACATAGCCGAAAGTAGTGTTAATTGAGTATGCAAGTCGCCAGCCACCCAGATCATAGAATAGCCGCCAGTCAAAGGGCTTGTCGTCCTCACACCCAGACGTTAACACATGGGTCCAGGGATCAAAGGGAAGCCCGCAGGGTGAACGGGGCGTGTTCTCACCCGCCACGTAGACAGACAAGCGAGAAGACATTGTCAGTAAGTTTGATTGGGACCGTCAACAGCGACATCCAATTGGAATTAAGATAAGGGGTGGGAGTAAACCTTAGATCGAAATTTTAGCTTAAACGTGCAGTAAATTTATCAGTATACCTGGGCAGATTATGAGAAGTAGATCTAGCGGGTTTAAGCGAAAGGATACTCCGAGAGAAGCCACTCGTAATTTGGCGGGAATCTTAGGACAAGGAAAAGCTTCGACAAGGAAGCTTTTCGGGGGCAGAACTTCCGGTTCAAGTTAGTAGTCCCGAGTCTCTAAGAGGGAGACGGAAGTGAGACTGACAGTGCAGTCGGAGTCGACAACGTGCAGTCGACATAGAAAGAGGGATAGAAGGGGAGGAGGAGGAAAGTGGTCTGGAGGAGGAAATAGAGAAGGAGGAGGAGAAGGAACTTGGAGGGAGTCAGGGAGGACGAGAGGGAATTAGGAGATAGAGAAGAATACACAGATGAGTAGTACACAAGGACAGGTGGAAATCTCTCACACTACGAATCAAATGATGCGATAGGCTAGAAAAGGGTCGAGCGGAAGAATTGTATTTGGGAAATTCGAACTATTGATCTTTTAACTGTTATTAAATTGTCATTATTGAACTTCACCCTTTTTTTGTATCTTTATTCATTTAACCGTCGGCATTGCTGACTGGGGGCTCGGAGCTGTACATCTAACTGTCACTAAATCAACTTCCAACCAAAATCGAGCCTGGGTGGAACTTCTACAATAATTTAAATAAATAATGGAGGCACCCCACCCCCAATCCCCCACAACAAATACCTCACAGGCACACCAATCATAATAGTTGTTGGTCCCATATCAATAGTAGCAAGCGTGACTGACGGTGGTGGTAAAATAATCTCGTTACGGCTATATTCGTGAATATGTGTAGATTTAGAACTTCTCGTGGCGGCACAAAGCAGTCTCAAAACAATTACCAAGCTGTACGTGATGACTGTTGAGGATTAAAGGATGTGATTTACTGAGGTCGACACCGTTTTAAAGGAAATGGAAAACCACCGGCGACTCTATGCAAGGATACGGAACCGGGGCGAGCCAAAACAGGTAGTTGATTTACAGTCAGAAAAAGTCGAGTATTTTCCTTTTGAAACATAAACTGTATATAAATGCCAAGAACACAAGGAGACCTTTCACTATAGATTATTGCGGAAATCTAAAGCCTGCATGGTTCAATTCCTCCGAGAAGAGTCCAAGAAATGTATTGAATCAGACCAGTCAGATAATATCATATATGGAATGCTTTCAGATGTGTCTGCGTAAGGATACTATCCAAAAACTGCCAGATGGCAGGGGAGCTTACTTAACGGCGATGGTGCATTGTAAGCATGAGATAGTTCTTGCCATACCATGCATTCAAAGGCAATTCATTCAGTACAATCGTATACAATAACGAAGGCGTGAGGCCATTGGAGTGTAATTATAGAATTTAAAGTATCTTGTATGGTTTGTGAAACAATATTTGACAGTTCTAACTTTTAAAATCTCGAGAAAACAACAACGACAAAGATTAAAAAAGGCATTAAACCCCATAACGCTTATACCGTGGGGCTGCTACAGATGGGATGTTTCCTCAGCAACGTAACTGCTCATAGACACCACAAGAAAATAATTTTTAAGGGAGACATATCACCTTGACATTAAGGTATAGTATATGTATTTGTGTGGCTCCTTTTTTTACATTTTAATATTTTATTGAGTGAAAATGATATCATAGAAAGTTAAGGATATTGTAGCTATGAGGCATTTTAAGTAACTCTATTTTCATGGCAACGTGACTACCATGGGATCGTACAATAGACAAAAGAATAATGATAGATAAAATCTGTTCAAACAGCCAGTGAAGGTGCATGAGTGATGGACTGATTCATTTTCCAGAATCAATTCATAATATAATTTTCATCATTTTTCTAGTCAAGAGCATTTGAGAAAATCAGAAATATTATATGTATTGATGATATAAATGACCGAATCTGAGACCACAGATCAGACGCGATGAAGAATGTGGCGATGAAGCATCATGGCTAAAACAAATTCATTGTGCAAAAATATGAGCACCCTTGTTCGGATGCTTTACAGGTATAGAACGGAAATCGTTTCTTTGCAAATCATATATTGTTATTGAGATGGACGGACTGGCGCATTATATTTTAAAGACGATTTACTTCCTCATGCTGTGTAAGACTGAAATGTCAAACTATTCGTAAATAGGAAATGACACCTCATCATGAGGTAAAATTGATAAAATGAAAAATAGCTTAGTTATCTTAAGCCCTGCATAAAATCTAGGATCAATCAGGTTCAGGTTCTTTGAGAAATATTTAAGTTTAATATTTTCATAAATCAATCAGTTCTAACAATGCAAATTGATTTGCAAGTTTAGTTGCTGAAAACAGGAAAAAGCTCGGTCGCGTTTTCCTCATTGGTTGCTGTCGTTAAGATTTCCTGGTACTGCAGTCTCAAAACTTTTTGTGGAAGAAACTCCATCTCTAGCTTAGCACCTTAAAATCAGATATGATACGCTGAAATTGAAGTTTATTATATAAGTAGTGGTGCGAAAGTTAAGAATAGTCTGAAACTTTCAAAATACCAAATATTACAACTGAAATAACAAAGTCAAATGTTATGGACTTGAACAGGTTTATGTCACATTGTGTTAAGTGTCAATTCGTTTGATACAGCCTTCTGCTAAAAGATTATGCTGAATTCATATTAATTGATTTATGAATTTAAATTACGCCAACCTAATGTGTTGGAAGAATGACGGACATAAGGGGTAAGATGAGTAGAAGACTGCGCTACATATTGAAATGTTCCATATATGCGATTGAAATTTCTTTTGTGCCTTAACTATATTGCCAGGGTCGTTATACAATCGGGTGCATGCTATTTCTAATACAATGCACCTCAAGATATATCACACATATAACTTTTTAAAATGTTCATCTAAATTTAATGAACTGTTCTAAACTTCATCTAAAATCATCTCTGAGATAATCCGCTTACTAACAATATGAAAGACTTCCAATAGATCCAAATCACTATGACGTAACACCTATGCATTATGGGATTGTGTAAGCTTCAATGTGATTCAGTTAATCGATTGCAATTGGAGATTGTTCAGTGTTCAAAGACGAATTTTGTATCTAAAGTATGATCTTATCTTTCCTTTTGTGTTTAGGAATTGTAGAGGCATCTTTGCTAGCCAAGGTTCCCATGTGATTACCCTATCTACACCTTGGCGTATCGAGCCGATATTCCTGTGCTTCGGGTCTGTGAATTTCATTAGATGCTGCGACAAGCCACCGCATCCAATCAAAATTAAGTTGTTCAAATTTGAAAACTGTTAGACTGAGACCAGGGCAACACACAACTTGAATGGACTGATAAATAGGCAATTTTCCTGTGCCGGTCCGTGTTTGCACAAACACCTTTCACTCAAATACCCCTGTAATTGCTTCCCTCTGGTGCATAGTAATACTTTCGATACTAAACTTCCCAAGTATCCTTTTTAGGTCAATTGCCCCCACCATTTTCGGCCAATACACAATGCACCACGCTAATGGTTAGCTGGCATTTTATACAAAGGGAGGCAACTCATGAAATCCAATAAATGTCGCAAGGACAAAGCACCAGTATATCTGTTCGATCCGCCAAGGTGTAGATAGGGTTATCATATCGAATACTTGGCTAGCGAAGATGATGTAGAGGGGGAAAATCAAATATTATACTGCTTTTGCCAAAGAAACCCGTACAGTGGTATTACAAATTAGCTTCAAAGTAGATATAAAAGCTGTCAGACTTTTGCGCCGCTGTGAATGAACGACATCGCTAATTCATTTTATTATTTATTAATACACATTATCAGGATAATAATTATTGGATTCAATGCAGCATAGATAAGATAAATACTGTACGTTCTAAAGAACACTGATTAGTTTACTTGTACAGAGCATTGTGGAGCGGTTCAACCCTAGTCAGATTGAATGGCTCTTTTTGCATTAACATGCCCAAGAGATGTTGATTTCCGATATCAAGCTTGGGTGCAAGATTACAAGAGCTCTTGCTAACTCTACAGCGCGTAGCTCTTAGCGGGTTCGGGGTCTACTGGCCATTGTGGCCTCCCTAAATGACGAGGTAAAGCTGCGCATAGGTACAAGACATATTAATTCCATGAGTGTTGCGTTTGTGTAGCCTGTGACGCGGCCTGCTCGAAAGCAAGGTCTGTAAAAACCAAGGCTGCTAAAAATACCCCGGTGAAGCACCTATATGCGCCATGAGAGCTGTATGGCGCGCAACACCGCGCCACACTATATGGTCGCTCAAAGTGTTTACCTTGACTGACAGGGTTGACATTGCAGACTAGCTGCCTGTATACCATCTCTTAGGAAGTGATTTTAGAGGCCTCGTTCGCGAGGAAATACAAAACATGCCTGAAGTCACTCAACTACCACCTAGAAGCTTTATTGTCTGGTTGAGGCTTCATGGTGTGTTGCTCTTGTGTGTTGCGGTAGAAGTCGTATACCGTAGTGATACCATCCAGTGCAATCCTCTTTTTGGTCTATAGCGGACTATGGCTTGTCTTGTTTATGCGATGCATCACCATTATGCGTTGGTCACTGCGGGTTGCGGCCGTGGACTGGCGAGACTCTTTTCTTTCTCCGAGGTACTCGAGGTACCGGTGGTTCTAGGTCGGTCTTTAAGGCTATCCTCGAAATGCCTTTAGCCTTACGCACGCCTGTGTAGTCTGCTATCAGTGTAGAGTACATTGGATATCGTTGAACACTCATCCTTGAGTCTGTATTCGACCTTCGTGTTGGTTGTGTTGTAGAGTGAGTGGATGGTCTTAAGAGCAGTCGCTCAAGTCTTCGGCCATATTGCATTAGATATTGGCTGTGAACAGGCTGTAGCGGGATTTGATCTGATTGAAGTAGAAATTGTATATTAGGAGCTTGCTCAGGTCGATAATCGCATGCCACATACAGATGGGGCATTCGAGCTTCAGGCTGGTTTTTGTGTGATGTAAACCAACAAAGTTGCCGCAAAAGACTTTATGTGACTGTAACGCGCGATCGGCAATCTGATGGCGCAGATTGTCATTCTCGTTTTCAGGCCTCAGACGATCAACTGGAATTCTCTTCCTTAGGATCGCCATAGTCTTCCCGAAGACAAAGCTATTAGTCAGCTTGAAAAATTCGTTTCACAACTCTGATTTCGCATTAATTAGAAGGTCTGTTTTAGCTGTATGTACGGCGATATTCACGCGCTTTGGTTGGACTCTGTCACACAGTAAAACTTTCTGACTAGCATCCGCGGACTGACGTTTATCTGGAGGTTTTAATAATGCAATACATATTGCTTTATTATGTGTAGGCCTGAGACTAGTTTCGTGCTTTCAGGGAACTTGCGGCTCAGTTGACTCGCTAAAGCACACTGAAAGGCGCTGAACCAACCTCTGGAACGCAAACAGCCTCTGGAATCACGACTGCGTCCCAGATCATTCCAGATGTGCTATAGTAATAAGCTGGGTTGAAGCCGTATTATTTTAGCGCGTTGACGCGGAATGTCTCGAACACATCCGTCAGCAGAATAACCTTGAGGTTGAGGTCGTGGTAGCTGCCCATTTTGTGAATCAAATGTTTTTCACAGGGTTTTCACGCTCATCATCGTTTTCAGCTATACGGTCGAGGCTTGGATGGCTGTAGAAGGCCGCTATCGGCAGAAGCTCTGTTTCTTCGAAGCACAAGTTTTTATACTATTGCAACCTTTGCTTGTGAGAAGGACGATATCAGCGCCAATTGCTGTGAGCTGCTGTGGCCCTGAATGTCTCCTGCAGTTTAGGTACCAGCTTTTCCAGGTTGTTGTTAATTAATTGGAGATTGTCAGTGGACTGTAACTGCATTAGTGATAACGTCACTGTCGACGACTATGAAGCCGAAGCTACATGGGACCAGGTTGGAAATTTTGAGTGTAGCTTTAATCCGGATCGCTGTCATGGCTTTCCACTTGCACGTTCTCTATCTCAAAGTTCTAATAGATGATGAATAAAACACGCATCTGGCTGGTGTTGGGGGGGTTGGGGTTGGAAGGCTAACATGATTTAGCCTAGCACTCGTAAGGAAACACGTTTGGGCTTTTAGTCTATTTTGCTGTAGTATTTCGTGCTGGCCTCCAAAAGGGCGACTTGGCTGAACACCTGGAAATACCGGCGGAAGACGTGCTTCGTCTCGATGTAAATGCTGTGTTGCTGGAGTCGACGGCGGGGTCTTTGGTCCAGGCATAATCCCTTTACCATCGCAGAACTGCAACTAGACGATCCGGTGCTGTCTAGTTTCCTCACTGATGCGTAGCCTTTAGAGTTACTTGTTCCACCCAAGGGTGAATATTTTTTTCAACTGACCTGGTCAACATTTACAGCGAGGCGATCGTGGAAACGGACAAGGAAATGCAAGGCATCTATACTGGTGGGCACAACACTAACAACCCGCGATATGCAGACGCTATTGTTTTAATCACAAATTCTGAGGACAATTTGCAAGAGACTCGGAACAAAGTAGTAAAGGAAATCAAAAGGAGATGGTTAACCATCAACTGTACGAAAACAGGAAAACAAACGGAACGGAACCAAACTGCACAACTAATATCGGGAATGACATTATCTAGAACGTAGAAAAGGTCAACTATCTCGAAAGCTGAATAGCCTCAGGCGGAAGATGCGACAATGAAAATAAGCGAAGAATTAGAATAGCAAAGAATGCTTTACAAAACATGAAGAACATATTAACCAACAGAATGGTAACCATCACAACAGGAACGAGAGTTTTGCAATGCTATTTACTTCCGATTTTAATATACCGATCTGAGTGCTGGACAATCTCATCAACTATGGAAATCGTATCGAAGCGGTAGAAATGTGGTTCCTGAGAAGAATGTTAAAGACTTCTTGACCGCTCACACAGTTAATGAAGAGGTGCTTTTGAGAGCTGAAAACCCCTACAAAAGACAAAACAAAGAAACCCCAACACTTGTGCACAGTATCAGGAAATGACAGCTACATTTATTGGACAGTCTTTGAGGAAAGGCAAGCTCGAGAACATCATCGCTACCAAATAAATAGCGGCGAGAAAAGCGTGAGACCAAGAGAGACCTTCGTGACTAGCATACCCAAGAAGATGAACCTGAAACCAAATGAAGTGCTCGAAACCGGATTCAGTCGAGGACCATGATCGCCATCGTCTTGATATGTAATGCATCTGAATGTCGATGATGATGATTATGATGATGATGATGATGATATAACCAATTATCAAGTTATCTTTAATTGATTTGGAGGTCTGCAAAATAGACCTTGTCATACTGTATATATATATATATATATATATATATATATATATATATATATATATATACACCCGGCCGTGTCATTCGAACCCGTGCAGGTTACACTGCCAGATATGTAAACACATTGCTTAGGAAGTAAATACTAACGTATGTTTACTTAATCTAATTGACAGAGAGATATGTTTTTATTGGTAATAATGTTCTGAAATTAAGGATGTTGTTGTTTTGCAGTTAACTATTACACATGAAAATTCCGACTGTCCGCTTATCGTTATGCATTACAGTAGGAGACAGCGTCAATGGAAAACCATAGTACCCTTAGAAAGAGAAGGTTATTGTACCGGATTTATTCAAAATGGAATGTGAATCAAATCTCCACAAGGTTTGGTGCTCTAAATCTGATCCACGTGTCTAATTCTGAATTTACAGGTACTAAATATTACCATAAGGATAAGCAGAGAGCACAAATATGTCAACATTATATATATCTATATAACCATCTAGCTACATACTGTGTTTATTTATTTGAGTTTGTGATTTTGTTAAAATCTTTTGAAGTCACACAATCTTGTTTTGAAATTTTAGCACACTGGAAGCGTGTGTTTACTATATATTGATTCCTCTAAGGTTAAATTAAATTATAATAATGTTCACTGTCTATTATTCGCATAGTTCAACAATCAGATCATATAAATGGATTCACACGTTAGACATACGACCTTAATAATCAATGCTATATGGAAATGTTGCTGCTTTGCATACAGACAGTGCTGTCCAACCTTTTTGACACCATGGGCCACTGAAAAATTTGTCTTGAAGCCGAGGGCCGCAGCAAAAAAGTTAAAAGCAACGACTATAAAAATTATTCACAATTGTTTATCTTTATTAAAAGATGGCGTTAGCTGTAATACGCTATGTTTGATTTTGTTGAGCCCAGCTCACGTGATTACCTGGTTAAGAAGATATGAAAGTAGGCCATTGACTTTTTTAACATAAATGCACAACAAATTGCTTGAACTCTGGCGAGCCATTTAAAATCAGCATGAGGCCCGCGGCGCATGTTGAACAGCACTGGCATACAGTATACTGTTTATGAATTCATTAGCTTAAACTCTCAGCTTGTTAGCGTGCCAAAAAGTGATCATGAATAAATGCATTTTTAATGTTCAAGACGTATTAAAATCCCTCCTTTTTCCATATCTTATATACTTTATGGTCAAGAAAGTATGTATGCGGTCACAATTACCGGTGGGATTTTTTAAAAAAAAATGTTTACTTTAGTATTATTGTGGTGGCCTGAGGCGCAAAGAGACAATGAATTTTTTTTCGTTCGGTTGTTGGGTTATGATAAAAAAAGACTTAGCAGTGGTGTTGGGTTTACTGATGTTATAAATTTATTATTGTCTGTAGGGGTGGGTGGTAGGAATGTGGGTTTTGAAAAATGAAAATAATATTATTTGTGGGTTGCTCAGCATGCATATGATTTTAAAGCAATTAGCACACACACACACACACACACACACACACACATACACACACATACACACACACACACTTTTATTGAGCTAAATTGTTGAAAATGAAAACAACTGCAACAGCTGCCTTCTTTAACTTTACGAAAGGGAATATTTAAAATACGGTAAGTAAATCTGATATTGTTGCGACTCAATGGTCTTGGTAAAATTCAACAAATAATTTATTTCCATAGAACATAAGGTGAGAATTTAAAAGGAGCTTACATTATTACAAACTAAATCCGAAATAATCATAAAAGTGCTATTACAAGTTCAGATAAATTGAGCGTTCTAAATGAAGTCCAGTGGTGTTCCGAATTAATTCTATTTTGGAAATGTGCTGAAGTACCAATAGTTTTGACGTATCACAGTAATATAATCGTGAATGTTTTTGATTAAATTGACAATTATCCCAGAGTAATGTTTTAGTCCAAAATGTTAATGAGCATTTTGTAATCCCAATGAATAATTTAAGTAAACAATTCCTCAAATTGTAGCGGAACATAACTAAAATTGACTCCACAAAGACGGGCATAAAATTGGGAAATGAATCATTGTTTACTTGGTTTACTTTCTTTTGTTTGTTTTAATTTTAGTAAACAACCCGACAAAATAAGGCAGACCATAGTGGTTTTACAATTGAAAAGCCAATGTCCTGAACTCAAATCAAAGCAAGCACATTGTTTGTATATATAT
>JAECUM010022444.1:0-44262 GCA_016617855.1 Megalonaias nervosa | reverse complement strand
CTACCTTCCACTTCTACGCCCGTGCCACATCGGACACGTAAGACCGTTTCCAAACCACCCCCTCCTTCCATTCCGACTAGCATTCGTGAAAATTGGATCACTTATTAAAACATGGAGAAGGTGTTAACCAGCATTTACTACGATCCGGCTCATCCTGCAGGTTACGGAGGAGTTCAGAAATTGTATCGTGCTGCCAAAACTCGACTGAAAAGTATCCGTTTACCTCAGGTGCAACGCTGGTTACAAGAACAAGCCACGTACACCTTACACAAACCCATTCGACGAAAATTTTCCAGAAGTCGCACCCAAGTGGAGGGTATCGATCACCAATGGCAAGCCGGTTTAGCCGATGTCTCTCATTTAGCCACCTACAATCGTGGCTACAAATATTTGTTTTGTGTCATCGACGTCTTTTCCAAATTTGCTTGGGTCGTACCATTGACTTCCAAATCGAGCAGTGAGTTAGTGCGAGCCCTCAAACTGGTGTTGAAACAAAGGGTCGTCACCCTCTTCGATGGCAAACGGACAAAGGCACCGAATTTCTAAACCAAGCTTTCCAAAAAGAATTGAAGAAACGTGACATTCATTTTTTCACCACCGAGAATCCAGAAACCAAAGCCAGCATCGTGGAACGTTTTCAACGTACCTTGAAAGAACGCATGTGGAAATATTTTACGCATCAACCCACTCTCAAATACATTGACGTCTTGCCACACCTCGTTCAATCGTACAACCAATCTTACCATCGGAGCATTGGACGTGCCCCCCAAGAAGTGACTCCCGACAACGAAGTGACCGTCTTCGAGCGCCTGTTTGGACCGTCCACGACAGTGCCTGTCCCCAAGAAAGGTGGAGTGTTGGCCACGGGAGATTGGGTACGCATTGGTAAAACCAAACGCACTTTCGACAAAGGTTACTTACCCAATTGGACCACCGAATTGTTTCGTGTCACTGAACGTGTGCGTGGTCGTTATCCTCCCGTCTAGAAATTAGAGGACATGAACGGGGAAGTGTTAAAAGGAACGTTTTACTTACCCGAGTTACAACGTGTGACCAAAAAAGAAGACGACGTGTACGAGATCGAAAGCATTCTCGATCAAAGAACTCGTAAAGTAGGAAAGAAACGTGTCAAAGAAGTCAAAGTACGTTGGAAAGGATATCCTCCCAGTTTTGACTCTTGGATCGACGCTTCGCAACTCATTGACTATAAAAAGAAGTGACCATCATGCCCTTCAACACAGTCTCAGCTACTGCAGTGACCACTCCTTTCCCCAGTTCTTCTCTGCAAGATCTACAAAAACAACCCTTGTGGGTGTGGTGTGGAGAACGTGTGCCTAAAACTCAAATCGTCTTTTTCTGCCAAATCTTTGTGGTGTATTGTGTCATCGGTGCTGCCATTTGCCAATTTGAGTTTGCAACAAGGAGATAAACAATTGTGGACCATTTTACTCAGCAGTTGCATTGGTTACCTTCTTCCCAATCCGTCTCTGAAATATTCCTCTCACGGAAACAACAACAACGGGAGCCTTGTGTCCAACGTCAGTTTCAACAGTCACCCTAACCATCCTCTTTTAGACACTCCTCTCACTTCCAGTGACTCCTCGGATACTAGAACTGTGGAATTATGAACAACCAATTTTACTTAACGTTACCCAGTGACAGTTCCATGGAGGTGTTTCCCAATAACACTTTGTGCTGTTTCTCGGCCAAATTACCTCAGACCATCCGATTGGATCACGAAGCCCGTTGGGAAGTGGCTTTGGTAGAAATTATTCACCCTACACAAATCAAAAACATCGTCGAAAATCAAAACACTTTGACGATAGAAGTTTGTGACGATCAAGTGCAACAATTCATGGATGAACGCGCTAGTGGTGGTGGTGTAACTGACTTTATCAAAACACCAAACCCCATAACTAAACGAACCACTTATCTGTTGAAAGTTCCTGCAGGTTATTATTTTAGTGGTCAACATTTGGTGAACACCATAGCTGAGAGGTTCAATTTCATGTTTAGTAAAGCTTTGGAGAAAGCCAAAAAAGTGTCACCATCGAGTACCACAAAATATCTCGTCGCCTACTGATGAAATTTTCTGAGGACAAAGTATTGGCCATTACATTTTGTCCTGAATTGTATGACATTTTGGGTGGAGACCCTAAGTTAATCAAGATTGCAAAAGAAGTACCAGCCGTGACCAGTAACGTGGATTTTGCGAAATATTTTCGATTCCCTGTAGAAATGAACCTAGGACTGAATTTGATTTTTGTGTACTCCGATGTGGTGGAGTACAACGTAGTGGGACACACCTCCGTACCGTTACTGCGTGTCATTCCTTTCAAAGTGGATTCTGCCACGAAGGCTGACGAGGAAGGTGGGAACACCTATCACGTTCACCGCGAATTTGTAAATCCTCACTATTTGTCCGTCAGTAAGCCGTATTTCGACACTGTCAACATTACTATAAAAGGAGATCTAGGACAAAATATTCCATTCACCAAAGGGAAAGTCACAGTGAAACTCCATTTTCGAAAACGATTACTCTAACTTTTTGTCAGTCATGTATCCTGTGTACCAAGGAGTTGCTCGACAGCGGGGACATGGTTTAGGTGATATGCTCAAATCGGCCTTTCGTACAGTGGTTCCCATTTTGAAACCGATGGTGACACGAGGATTGCACACCTTAAAAGATGCCGCGTTGACGCAAGGTAAAGAATTTCTCCAAAATGTCATCATTGACAAACAAAGCCCCAAAGAAACTTTCTTGAGAGCAGGCAAAAATGTTTTGCTTCAAACGGGCAAAGACCTTTTGGGTCGGCGAGAAACTCCTATAAATGCCCTGGGCAATGCTGAGTTAGGCATTCCTGCTCCCCTGAGGCCACAGCAAGGACAAGGCAGAAAAAGACGACGAAAACACCCTTTCAGAGGACTTCACGCCCCTAGAGCTAGAAAGACAAAGAAAAGAAAAACCGTCCGAGAGTTAGACGTTTTTGATTATTAAAAAAGGAAAATGATGCACCGAGAGTCTTGTGCTTGTTCCAAGTCGGAACTGGATCTGTTTGCCATGCCACCCACTATGATGACGATGCAAGAATCCCAATGGGTCGAATTTCATCCCGTCTCCTCTTTGGTGGATTCCGCTCCCATCGAGTTTGAAATCAAAGGACAGCCCGAATATTACATCGATCTGAATAATAGTTACTTGTATCTAAAGCTGAAAGTGATCAAAACCGACAACACCAATCCGGGAGCCGATGCCGCAGTAGCTCCCGTCAACAATTCCATGCATTCCTTGTTCAGCGAAGTGGATTTGTACTTGAATAACAAACTGATCAGCAGTAGCACGGATACTTACCCTTACCGAGCGTACCTAGAAAATCTCTTGACGTACGGAAAAGAGGTCAAGAACACTCATCTGGATGCTTGCGTGGTATGGAAACCTGACACTGCAGGTGAGAACACGTTTAACGACGGAGCCCTGACAGCCGATGACGATCCTCACAATGTGGGTTTTAACGATCGTCGAAGGAAAATCCTGCAAGGACGTAGTTTAGAACTGATGGATCGTTTGCATTTGGACATGTGGTTGCAAGAGAAGTATTTGCTGAACGGAGTGGATATTCGCCTGAGACTCAATCGCAGCAGTGTCGCTTTCCATTTGATGGCTCAAGCCAGCGAGTACAAAACCATCATCCAAGAAGCCAGACTTTACGTGCGACGTGTAGAAGTGTTACCTAAAGCGGGAAACGACATCAGTCAAACATTGAGCAGATCGACCGCCAAATATCCGATACGACGTGTCGAAGTGAAAACATTCACCATTGCTACTGGACTCCGATCCAAGATCGAAGATCATCTGTTCCAAGGACAGTTACCCAAACGTTTAATCGTTGGTATCGTCAGTAATGCAGCCTTCAACGGAGCCCACGATCAAAATCCTTTCCAGTTTAAACACTACAGAGTGTCCAAAATTGAAGTCAGTCGCGATGGCAAGACTTTGTGTACCAGACCCTTCGAACCTAACTTTGCCCAGAAGAATTACTTGAGATCGTACTTGTCCCTGTACGAAGCTACGGGGCAACTAGGAACCAACACCAGTCACGGTATTTCGTACGAAGATTATGTCGGAGGTTACACTTTGTGGGCCTTTGATTTCACACCAGACCAAGGCAGCGACGAGGGACATTTCCACCCTATAAAATCCGGTCAACTGCGTGTGGAACTTCAGTTTGCAGAAACTCTCACTGAGACGGTCAACGTCATCCTGTATGCTGAATTCGATAATACCATAGAAATCAACAGTTTGAGAGAAGTCATTCTAGACTATTAGACACAATGGAAGGCTCCTATCCCTCTTTAAACAATGGAGAATCTTTGGACATGGAATGGGAGGATAGCGTGAAAACAGAACCCCCAGACGAAGTCAAAGAGGACGAGGTAGTCGTCAAGTCCAGATGGCCAGAACAAGAACAACATTTAGTGTCCTGTTTTTCTAAACACCTAGCGAATACCATTACGGAATTGTCCAAGAAAGATTGTTACGGATGTCAAAACGATCATCCCAGTCAAATTCAACACGATAAATGTATGATGATGAGTAAAGAAGAAAAATTGGACGAGTATCTGGACGACGCTTGGAGTCTCATCTCAGAAGAAACCGTGTTGCATGAGTGGTATAAAGGCTTGCGTGATCATTCCTGTCCTCCACTGACTACTCTAGAGATCTATCGCATCGAAGCTCTCTTAGCCCAGAGTGCGGAGACAAGGCAAAGAAACGGATACTTGACAGATCATTTCAAACAAAAAGTCAGAATTGAATTGATGACTTATCATTACCTGTGAAAAAAAACAAAAACAACACAACAGAACATGGATACCTGGGAACTTTATTACCTTTTGAACAATAGTTCGTATACTGCTTCTTGGAATCCTGTCGTGTGCACTAAAGATGAACTACCTCATCGCAAACCTCAAGACCATCAAGCTTATGTCATCAACACGGACGAAAGTCATCTTCCAGGCACTCACTGGGTTGCCGTCTACTTCCCTCAAGAGAATTGTGTGGGATATTTTGATTCGTATGGATTACCCCCTTTGGAAGACGATATCATTGACTTTATGAGAAGAAATGCCCAGACGACACGATACAATAATGTGAAATTACAAGGCACAGATTCCATGGTGTGTGGACAATATTGTGTATATTTTCTTCATCAACGCAGTCTTGGATATCCTTTAGAACATTGAGTGACTTATTTTGATCGTCACTCTTCTAGAAACGATGAGAAAATAGATCGATGGTTTTGTGACCATTATAGTTATCTTTTGTCTTTAGCTAGGAAACGTAGTGTACATCAATGGCCTCATGACTTCCATCAATGGAAATCTCACATGATTTCACAACGTTGTCAACCTTGTCAAAAATAATTTGTTTGATGTTACTTGTTATTTGTGAGTTATGACTTGTTACTTGTTACTTGAATAAAAAATGTTGTGTTTTGAAAAAATGTGTCTGTCGTTTGTTTTCAAAAAACACTGTGAATATATGCTCTTTGACTTCTTTCTATCCCTCATCATGACATTCGCTATCATAGCGTTCCGACACTAAAACCAGGTAGGGATGTTTTCTATCGCGTCCGCGTTTGAACCATATAAAGTGGGTGGGTCTCCAGTCTGACCATTCACTGTTGACTCGTCAACCTATGAAGATGCCTTCCAGACTAGCCCAGCTGAACGAAGCTTATGTCAATTTGCATCGTGTCAGGCTAAACCTGATACCGAAGCCTGAAGAAATAGAGAATGTTAGAATGCTCTCCACAGTCCAAGGTCTGATAGAAGAGATGTTTAGAGGGGAAATTAAAAAAGAACAAGAAGAATGGACTGAGAAATACAGACTTCAGAAGAAGCAGAGAGAAGAACAACAACAGCAGCAGCAGCAGCAAGAACCAGACAGAGGTTTTGTGGACTGTCGAGTAGACACCAAAGAATTCTCTTTCTCTTTTCGCAGAAGCAGACCGTATCCAATAGGAAAGCCTACTGCCAGACGGGGACGCAATCTTAGACAGTAAAAAAGATTGCCATTACTTCCGTGAACACAAAAAAAACAGCCCTTTTCAGGGCTACCCAATACTCTCGAAAAGACATACTCATTCAATTTGCCAAAATTTGTCATTAGAAAATAGAAGTGTGTCTATAAGCACTTCGTTTCTTTTGTCAGTAAAACAAAATATTCGTGTGTTTGTATGTTTACAAAAAAATAGAAGTGTGCCTATAAGCACTTCGTTTCTCTGTCTTGTCCAATTGTGTCTGTCTGTGTTTGTAAGTAAAAAGTAAACGTGAGTGCTTCTTTTAAGTCCGCGTGTGATGGTAAATTTGAGTGCTAGGGAATGTTTACTTTCACGTCCGTGCTTCAAGTATATAAATTGGTGCGATCGTCAGTCTGGCTATCCATCGTTGACTCGTCAACATTGAAAATGAGTAACAGAATTGCAAAATTACTGGAACTTCAGATGCACCTGGAGTATGCCAGACGTCTGCTAGACGAACTGGCTATGGAGGCTGTAGCGGAGGAAGCAAGGATAGAAGAAGAAGAGAAGAAGAGAAAGAAAGAAGAGGAGAAGGAAATGAAGAGAGGGATACTACCTCACCTCATGCTGAGACCTCAGTGTGAGGTCAAACCTGAGGTGAGGACGCCTACACAGCCACTACCAACACCGCAGCCACTACCAGTACCACAACGACCGAGAGCTGCTGTCCCTCAAATTGAAAATTGGGAGGAGGAATTGGAAAGGCAGAGGCAAGAGTGGGAGCCTCGACGTCAGCATCCCAGGGTGATAAATAGAAGAAGAAGGGAACAAGTATTCACTATCCCTCAAACTGAGGAGTGGGATAGTGAAGCAAATCAACCTCCCTCTGCGCTCCCAACCACACGCATCAATTGGGAGCAGGATTGGAGCCGGCGATGCGTGTGTGGTGCCCGCCCTGGGAGATGTCACCATTAGCCAGGTGCATCTGAAGTTTAAAAACACAGCCCTTCTCAGGGCTAACCAGATCTCTAGAAAAGAGAACTTATTCAATTTGCCAATTCGTGTGAATGTAGTGTAGTGTGACTATAAACACTCACTCTTTACTGATATGTGTGTGTGTTTGTGTGTGTGTGTGTGTGTGTGTGTGTTTGCATGCGCGTTCGTTGGTGTGGATAGTATGTTTGTGTGTTCTATGCTTGCTCGTTCGTTGGTGTGGATAGTATATTTGTGTGTGTGTTTTTTTCTTCTCTTCCTTCGTTGGTGAGGATAGTATATTTGTGTGTTTTATGCTTGCTTGTTCGTTGGTGTGGATAGTATATATATGTGTTTTATGCTTGCTCGTTCGTTGGTGTGGATAGTATATTTGTGTGTTTTATGCTTGCTCGTTCGTTGGTGTGGATAGTATATTTGTGTGTTTTATGCTTGCTCGTTCGTTGGTGAGGATAGTATATTGTGTGTGTTTATGCTTGCTCGTTCGTTGGTGTGAATAGTATATAATATGTTTTTTTCTCATCCCGATTGTGTGGATGGTATGTTTGTGTGTTTTATGCTTGCTCGTTCGTTGGTGAGGATAGTATATTGTGTGTTTTATGCTTACTCGTTCGTTGGTGAGGATAGTAAATTGTGTGTTTTATGCTTGCTCGTTCGTTGGTGTGGATAGTATATAATATGTTTTTTTCTCATCCCGATTGTGTGAATGGTATGTTTGTGTGTTTTATGCTTGCTCGTTCGTTGGTGAGGATAGTATATAATATATTTTTTCTCATCCCAATTGTGTGGATGGTATGTTTGTGTGTTTTATGCTTGCTCGTTCGTTGGTGAGGATAGTATATCATATGTGAAGTGAGTGCAAGGTATGTTTTCCTTCACGTCCGTGCTTGAAGTATATAAAAGCATAGCGTTCGTCATTCGCGCCATTCTACACAGAATAAAAAATGACTGGCAGCATAGAATTATTTAACAAGTTAACAGATAGTTGGTGGTGGATCATGGATGGAACCTACGTGCTGGACAGACTTGACAAAGAATGGAAGTTCCCAGGTAGCCTAGACTTGGTGAACAGTTTGAAAGCAGCAAGTTATCATTTGCAAATGATAACAATAGAAGAAGCGGATAAGTTGAGAGGAATCATCAATCCTAAATACTTCAGAGTGGGAACCTTAAAGCAGGTTCTGGATACTGTGATCCAAGTGAAATGTTTTTTGGAAGACATCTTCCATTTAATGGAGTGGCCTTTTGTCAAAAAAGGCTTAGATAATATCAAGAAAGGCGAAGACCTAATGAGAAAAGTACTGGAAGAAGAAGTAAAGAAGATCAAGGAAACGTGGAAGAAAGAAAGAAAGGACAAAGAAAACCAAAAAAGAAAGAAGAGTTTGAGAAATTGAACAACAATTGGATGAAAGTGCAAGACAAATTCAGAGCTCTCGGACATCCTGACTGGATGCCCGAAGAAGAAAAGAAAAAGAAGAAAGGAATTTTTGCCAAAGTGAGAACATGGTGGAAGAAGTGGAGACAATAGAAGAAGAAGACAAAGGCCCTTTTCAGGGCCACTTCCAATACCTCGAAAAGATCTTAATTTTCATTTGGTCTCCCCTAAACGATATATATATATATATATATAAAACCCTTCCTCTACTAAAAAAAAGAAACATGCCACCTGTCGCTTATCGCTCTACAAACCCCCAGTCTCCTAGTCACCGCTCTACAAAAATTTCCATTGACGCTATACAGGACGCTATACAGGCCCAGGGTGTTGACCTACTTTCTTGACGCTATACTGGCCCAGGGTGTTGACCTACTTTCTTGACGCTATACTGGCCCAGGGGGGGTCTGTAATGCTAATTCCCATTGACGCTACGGTAACCCACTATACTACTTCCCACAAAGGCCATATAAAAAATTGGTACTGACCTGTCTGCATTTGATGGAAAAAATTATCTCGTGAATGTAGATTATTATAGTCGCTTTTTTTGAGATAGACTTGTTGCCTGATACACACAGTATCACAATTATCAGGAAACTGAAAGTACACATGTCACGAAACGGTATTTGTGATGACTGTGTCAGCGACAATGGACCGCATCTTTCATCCCAAGAAGTCGCAAACTTTGCGAAAGAATGGTGTTTCGAACACAGGACGTCAAGTCCATTACATGCAATGTTTAATGGTTTGGCAGAAAAGGCAGCCTCGATTGCCAAGAAATTGCTCACCAAAGCAAGGGACAGTAAGCAGAACCCTTATTTAGCCTTGTTAGAATATAGAAATACGCCTTTGAATTGCGGCTATACACCAGCTCAAATGTTACTTGGTAGAAGAACAAAATCTATAATACGGATTACAAATAAACTTCTCAAACCACACACCGTTGACCCAACTATTGTTCAAAAGAAAATGCAGCAGTCGAAATCAAAGCAAACACAGTATTTTGACAAATCAGCAAAATTACTTAAACCCCTTTCCGTAAATGATTCTGTGAGAGTTCAATTTGGCAAAGTATGGAAATCCGCCAAGGTTATAAGAGTTCACAACGGCAGGTCATATTCTGTACAAACTAGGGATGGTGGAGTTTACCGCCGAAATCGAAGGTTACTTAATAAAACCACAGAGAATCTGTCAGATGTGACCGCATTTGCTGCTCGAGTATTGGCTTACCCCGAGCAGCAATATGAACATACTCCATTTCAAACAGTTTTCCCTAGAGAACCCCATTTCAATAACACTATCCCAGAATCAGGAGCTAAGACTTTGAGGTCAGACGCTCCATATATAACACGGTCTGGAAGAGAGGTGAAACCTAACAAACTCTATGCAAATGATGTCATTATTGATATACTGTTTCATGTCAAATCTATATCATTGAAAATGACTATTTCTACAGAATTATTTAGATTTCGTTGCCTTGTTTTATATGTTACCTTCAAAATAAAACAACTTTATTTATTTTGTCAACAAGGGAAATGTTTTGTTGTTGAAATGGACTATACAATCTACATCATGTGTACATCTTTCTCCAACTTGTATGCGCATGCGCTGTTAGGGACCCGGTTTGTGGATTGCTTATACGAGTCACTCTTAGAAATAAAGTCTTGGAAGCCACACTCTTGTGTCTGTTCCAATATGTGCATCTCATTTGAGATAGTTTATGACAAGAAACACAACAGGAAACTGGACATATATCTGAATTAAATAAAATTAATGCTGCTTGTGTGACAGGACACATCTTTTGTCGGAGGAAGAGGGACGAGAGCATTCGGGGAGCCTTTGCTTTCTGCGGCTTGCTCTGGTGGTATGATAGTAGCGGTTAAACGCACAAATTACGCAGTACGCAATGGCGTGCAACTGAACGAGTCGCACGTGCTAATAGGAGACAAGCGACTATAATTCAATGAATGAGTGAATGAATGAATAACGAAAAACAACTCCCAAATTGTTGTGAGGCCACTGACAAGGGCAATCAGACCACCAACTTAGCGAACAACGACCCAGGGAGAAAAATCACTCGTACAACTACAAAGGCTAAACTGAACAGAAACAAAAAAAAAATAAAAAAATAAAAAAAATAAATAAAAAAAAACAATAAAAATAAAAAAAAATAAAAAAAACCACAAAAAACCCCGAAAGAATGGAAGATGATCCAAACACATGAAAAACCAAAACCCTAATGAGGATCCCACGCAACAGATGTGACTAAGACAGCAACATCCACCCACAAAAGTCGCAAAACTCTCCCACTAAAAGTGAAAACGACAACTCTAACCGACCACAAAAAAAAGAAAAAAAAACAACAATGGAAACCCACCCCCAAAAAATAAACGACACAAATCAACAACCCAACTACCCTCCCCAAAGAACCCAATAAATTTGACCCTATTTGTCAAAGGAGTGGACTCGTTAGTTACAAAATTAACAGACAAAAGCGTGGAAAGAGAACAAAACAGAATACAGAAGTTTCTAAACTGGGTAGAGATTTAGCGTAATGCTTCGGATGGAATAGATGCTGCAGCTGCTAGTTTATGACTTTCACCAATAGCAGCATGTTTTCATCTCATTGACTTGAAGCGGGTTTACTGCAACTATAAAGGGTTGGTGGTTAAAGCTTTCAGGGACATTTGAATATAAAATAAACCTTTAAAATACAATAAGACAACAACCTTTACCATTAGTAATCTGAACAGTATTGCTGATATTATGAATAAGGCAATACACGATAATGAAAAAAGTCATGTGGATTTTATTTGACAGTTACTGAGTACAGTATATACAAGGAGAGAAAGAATACAATCAGGAAAAGAGTGCATAAAATTAAGATCTTGAAGAACTAAAAGTTACGTTCAATGCTTAAAAGATAAAGGAGAAATAAATTTTCATAAAGCTCACAGAAAATATGAAATCGATAACGCAATTAATGAAATTAATGAGAAGCACTTTAAAGATATAAATTCAAGAGAAAAGCCGTAACTCCCGGATGATAAATATCTCTTAACAAACGGTAAGCAATATTATAATAGACGAACTCTCCGAAAAGGAGGTTTATTTTGACAGTCCAATTAACTGCAGAAAGGCTTATCCATTTTATTACGAAGTACAGATTTTGTTTTGTTATTACAATATTTACACTGAAAAAAAAGTAACATGCAATTACATCAATGAAAAAAATGAAAAATTATTTTAATTCCAGATGGATTTTATGACCGTGAAATGTACATTAACAAATCAATGAAAATATGAATCTGAATACTAACAATGAAGAATAAATTTAGATAAAATATATACGATGCAACTCTAAAGTTCTCGCCATTTCCAGAAGTTATCACAGGGTATGCATAGCTAACTACAACAGTTAGGTTGTTAGGAGAGAATAGCAACAATCGATTCATACATCTACTGATTCGATTATGACTGTAACATAAAACATTATTCAAATTGTCATTTATTAATCTTTTGTTAGAATATTTACATGTTAAACTATTTTGCATCGTGACTTTCCTTCTTACAATGGTAATGGTATTTACAGACACTGAGAGACACGAAACCATTAGCAGATTAAATATCAATATCAACTACGAAAGGGAATAGTAAGCGATTTTCACTATATGACTTTCAATGTTTCAAAGATTGACCATTTAAATTTCGGGAGAGGGACGTTTGTCTGGAATTTTTTTTTAATTTCTCGATCACAAGTAGCTTGAAAAATATTCTTACTCTAAGTTATAACAGATGATACCTATGATATCCATTATATCAGTTGAAAAAAAAATTATCTCTAGGTAAAGAAATCAAAATATCCCGTTCGAAAGAAAATCCCACTAACCCCACCCCCACACTCTAAAAAATTGGTTTGTCCCTAATATATATTTCACATTAAGTAACCAACGCTAGCATGGTGGGAAAAATATTAATACAAGGTCCTGATGATCTTTGTTTTATATACATAAGGAAAACGAACAAGTAAAGTATGACAGCAGATCAGCCAATAGTAATGACTTAAACTGAATAACCACCGTATTCCAAATTTAGGCGATCCAGTGAAATAAACAGATGTAGCTACTGGATAGTTTCTTCCAAAATAAGTGTTGATACTCAAAAATTCTTTGGATGACAAAAAATTATAAATTTAAAATGAGGAGACGAAAGTTGACAACTTAATGTCTTCTTTCAAGCAGAGTGGTACTGAAAGACCTGGCAAAAACAAGAGTTGCATGAAAAAATTAATGAAAGAGGAAAGAGATTTTATCTGCACAACCTTTTTTGAAAAAGCAAGAGACAAATCAAATATTCGAGAGTACTTACAATTGATTCAACAAAGGGTAGACTGTGAGAAAACCAGAAAATACTAATAGAGAGTGACATAGAAGCAAAAAATAAATCTAACAGAAAGCAGCAATTTACATTTATTTAGCAATAACCTATAAGTTTATTCGAGAGATTCTAAACTTAAGTTATGGTTTCAAAAGTGCTGAAATATAATTGAAAGATAATAGAACTGCTAAGATTATTACTGTATTACAGTTATAAAAGAATAATGATAGTACCGAAATAATGACACACACACACACACACACACACACACACACACACACACACACGCAAAAGCACATTCTCCCACCATGTCACCAAATGTGCTGGGTGCTCTTTTTGCACTCACCCGGGGTTAATTGGGGGGGGGGGGGAGAGTGTGCAGAAATCTGTTGAACGTAGAGAAGGACCCCGTATTATATTTTTGGTTACTTTTATTTTAAATGATTTAAATTTAACATGAGGATTATAGTAGTAATAGTAGATGAGCAGTTTCTATCTCCGAGACCCACTTCCCCCGACAAACATATTTTGTCAGAAATATGCTCGAAAAAGCTTTATCATGTAAAAGTCATTATTTTGATCTAGAAAAGGCTGCTGACAAAATGTTAACATAGAAGGGTTGGAGGGGGAAGTGGGTCTCGGAGATAGAAACCTCATTTACTATCACTACTGACGCTCTAATCATTTAGGTCACCGGAACGATCTGGCTTTTATGTAGAACAGGCCGTTTTTCGTTTATGCATTTTGATCGCATGTTATAAGCATGCACTGTGTTCATAAAACTCTTCTGGTTTTTAATTGGATCCTTTACACAAGTGTAGGCAGAAAGGGTTCCAGGACCTGTACTGGAATAATTTAAGTCGTTTAAAAAAAATGAAAAAGGGACGGAGAGAGCATGTTTTCCAAACTTTTCTTCGCCAACAATTGGGATAATTATAGGTGGGCACTTTACAGTTGCATATGCTACATGGAATTTTATCAGTTTCTTTATGCCATGATGCGCGTAGGTTAAGAGTAATGTATCAGAAAAGACAGTAGCTCATATAGGAGCTGTCCATTCTTCCTCACGGTTACATCTTTCTCCACCCCAGTCCCCACCCCACCCATTCCCATATTGTTCTGCCTTTAATTCCATTATACAATTTTTAAAAAATAGCTTGCACTACTCTTTATTCAGAGAGCCAAATGATTCTGTAGGAACATTATTTGGTCAGGGAGTACAACTCTGAGCCAACAAAAGTAATTGTCCAAATGTAGCAAGTTCATCATTATTTATATTTTGTTACGAGTCTATGCTCATAAAATAAGTAGCAGAAAAGAGTAAAAGACTACAAGCCTTGTAAAATTTAACAAATAATTTATTTCCCTAGAATACAAAGTGAAATTGAGAAAAAAGAACTTACGGTAATTAAATCCCAAAATAATATAAGAATCACACACACACACACACACACACACACACACACACATATATATATATATATATATATATATATATATATATATATATATATATATATATATACGAACAGTGTAAAACTAGTATCTAACTAGCCTGAGCGCTTTCGACTCTTAATGAGTCTTTTTCAAAGGCAAATGCAAAACATAAACAAGACAAACAAATAAAACACAAAAACCGTTGTGTTTGCAACACTTTACATGGCTGTTTCTACAGAAATTAAACCTTTAAATTTATCTTCCTGACAATGGCGATGCCAAGTTTTTTTTCAGGATTGTAAGTTTGGAGTCACCTTGAGCTCCTGTGCCACCGCTCAAAGTAATTGTGAATACCAGCTCGGCAGTGTCAGGTACAATGCGATGATCGCTACCGAGGTTGGCAAAATCTCATAACAGGCAGCTGGTGTGGTCTGTGGTGCATGGGTTATTAGTCACGACGACAGTGCTCCTGGCTGCCTGGCTGCCTTTACAACAAGTGCGAGGTGGATGGAACGAAACGTATCGAGATTGTTTCTATATTGAGACATACTTTAGCACGCTTACTGTTCAGCAACATTTTTGCCCGAGTGGCAGAGCTATTGGAGTTCACGTGTGTGTTCTTCAATAGGCAATCAAAGGACTAGTGTATGAAAAATGCGAAATCGATCTTAAGTTTACGGCAATAAAGGACGGTGTTCTCGCAGTAAAGTGCGCTAACAGATAAATTACGTTAGCATACGAAAACGACCGATGTAAATTCTTGTTCCCAGTCACACTACAACGGCAAGTTGATATAAAGTTTGTCCAAACATTAGGCCTCAAAGAGATAGTGGCTAATAGCTGAAACATGAAAGCTCGCTACAGCTCGAAAAGTCAGCATAATAACATACACCTATCTTATTGCATTATGGGAATCGGAGGACACGGCGCTCAAGGAAGCGACAGAACATGAGCCTAACAATCTCCCAATGTGAGAGATCACTGGTCTCAAAGTGGTACTTCAAACAATGCGTGGGGAGCTTATAAAAAATCTCCCAATGCTTGAAGAGCTCAATAATCACATCACCGTAGAAAAGAAAAAGCTGGTCCTTATCAAATGAGGGAAGAAAAAGATGAATCAGGAGATACGAGATGGCATTAAAAACCTAAAGGACGAACGCAGGCCACGGTTAAAGGCTACCAGCACCAACCGAGAAGCTTTTCGCACCCTGTTTAACCGGATCAGTTAGACCGTCAAAATAATTCTGCACCAGGATATATCCCTATCCTAGATGTTGTGAACCCTCTTTCACGAACAATGGATCACAATAGCCTCGATTCTCAAAGCGATGGGGTTCTTCTTAAGCTATGCCTGGAATTATTAGGTCAGCCGTGTCGTTCTTGCTGAGGACCGCTGGCAGTGCTATCGGCTTTGTTGCCGGTGTAATGAAGTAAATCGACCCAAATATAATAGTGACCCACCGTCGAAATTTTATATAGAAAAATTACCCCCGGTCATTAATCTAAATAGAATAACGACCCCCAAGGTATAAAATATTGACCTCATCGATAGAATTTTGACTCTCCGAGGGGGTCAATTTATTATACGTTATAGATTCATATATATATATATATATATATATATATATATATATATATATATATATATATATATATATATATATATATATATATATGTTTGGCGACAATAGAAATCCCAGTCAAAAAGGTGCTGGGGCTGTTTGGCGACAATGGGAATTGAAAAACCCGGAACACCTGGAGCTGTTTGGCGACAATGGAAATCCCAGTCAAAAAGTACTGGGGCTGTTTGGCGACAATGGGAATTTAACATAGGTTGGGTTTGTGTAGGAATGGAACAGGTGGGGTGACGTCACGGTACTGGACATTGGCAACAATGTTGCAAGTGGCTGACCTCAATCGGGCGAAACAGGGACAGCGGGAAAAAAAGCAATAACGCTTGGTGGGGCGGGATATATAACTGGATAGACATAGACATATGACACATACATAGATTTATGAACATAAATCTATCACACATAAAATATAAAATCGACTTTTCGAGGCAATGGAGTGGCTCTGAAAAAGGCCTTTGGGTAACTTCTTTTTCTTCTTCTATTTTCTCTTCTCCCTTCTACTTCTCCACCTTCTTCTCAATTTTGACATTGCCGTTGTCGTCTTCTTTTTCTTCCCATCCTTTCCTCCTTTTCCTTTGCCTGCTTCTCCTGTATCTCCTCATTTTTCCTCTTCTCGTTTTCCTCTTCTTTTTCAATTTTCTCGTTCCATCTTCTCATCCTATCTTTTTCTTCCTGGTCTTCCTTTTCCTCTTTTTTCTTCTTTAAGTAGCTCCCTTATTATTTTCTTAGACTTTCTCAAATTGTTTATTTCCATTTTGACTCGATGGGGACTATAATAGTAATCCCCATCCAGTTTGACCAGCATCTCTTCTATCATCCCCAAATTGTCCACTACTTCCTGCAACTTCTTCATTTTGTCCATTACATTACTTGCCATTTTTTATTCAATGTTGAATGGTGTGAATGACGAGCGCTATGCTTTATATACTTGAAGCAAGGACGTGAAGGAAAACATCTCTTACAATAACTTTCACATATTATCTACTATCCACACAGAGGGGAAGAAAATAACCCATTATCTATTATCCACACAGAAGGGATGAAATAACCCAATATCTACTATCCACACAAAAGGGAAGGAAAAACAACAAAAAAAAAAAAAAAAAAAAAACAATTATCTACTATCCACACAGAAGGGAAGAAAATAACCCAATATCTACTATCCACACAGAAGGGAAGAAAAAAAAACAAAAAAACAGAAACAAACCATTATCTACTATCCACACAGAAGGGAAGAAAATAACCCAGTATCTACTATCCACACATAAGGAAAGAAAAAACCCATTGTCTACTATCCACACAGAAAGGAAGAAAATAAGCCAATATCTACTATTCACACAGAAGGGGAGAAAAACCCATTATATACTATCTCCATCGTGTAGGGGCTAGTTTTTTTGTTAAGATAAAAAACACACATAGACACAAACGTACGAGAACACACACACACACACACACACACACACACACACACACACACACACACACACACACTTATATTTTTTTGGCAACTTGAACAGTCTGTCTTTTCTAGAGATCTGGGTAGCCCTGAGAAGGGCTGTTTGTTCTGAGCTCCAAATGCACCTGCTTAATGTGTTCATCTTCCTGGCCTGGCATCACAGACACATCGCCGGCTCCAGTCCTGCTCCCAATTTATGCGCATGGTTGGGAGCGCAGAGGCTGGTTGAGTGGCCACATCATTCCAGTCTTCACTTTGCGGGATAGTGAAAACTTCCCTCAGTCTTCTTCTATTCCACACCCGTGGATGATGAGGTCTCCTTATCTCCTCCTCCCAGTTTTCTGTCTGGGGAACCACAGGTCTTGGTACTGGTGGTAGAGGCTGTGGTGTTGGTAGTAACTGTGGTGCTGGTACTGGTTGTGGTGCTGGTACTGGCTGTGTAGGTGTCCTCACCTCAGGCTTGACCTCACACAGGGGCCTAAGTATGAGGTGAGGCAGAATTATATCTTTCTTGTTTTCCTCTTCTTCTTCCTTTATTCTTTCCTCTTCCTCTTCCTCCAGCTATGCAACTTCTACTATGGCCTCCATGGCCAGCTCATCTTGTATGCGCCTGGCATACTTCAGGTGCATCTGGAGCTCAATACGTGTCGCTATTCTGCTCATGTTAATGAGTGAACACTGGGTTAGCCAGACTATAAAAAAAAACCCCTTAAATTATACTGGCGTGCGCACATATGTGCATGTGCCAGTTGTTAATTCCTGCACCGCAGGATGTTAATTTTCCTTGAGGAATGGAATTGTGCCACATTCCCAGGCGTTAATGAACTCAAAGAGTGCTGTTAATTTTGCCGTCAGGTAGCAGAGCCGTACGTTCTAAGCTACTTGAATGTTAGGCTTGCATGAGTAGGGATAGTCCCAGCACACGCTCATGTTTTACAGTCTCTCTCTAGCATAGGGTGAGTGGGAGTAGTACCAGCACTCACGTTTGGGTTGTTAGCGAGTTTGTTATTGGTGCGCGCATTACACGCTTATTAGTGTCCTGTCGAGGTAAAGGGTGGCGTAGACGAGGAATAGAGGCGCCAAGCCGCAGGGTGGTGTCCGTTGTTTCCAGGGTGTTGATCTAAATTTGGTCTTCCTGCACGGACTAGGAATTTTGAGACTCTGTGCTGTTTTTATTAAGATAGGGAATTATGTGTTAGTTAGAGAACCTTGCATGACAGTCAGTTGGATACCAGTATTTGTCACCTTGTGTGACTGGCCCTGATGGTCCTGGGCTTAGACCACCTTATATGAGATAGTTTTGGGGTCTTACTGGGTGTACTTGCTTTAGGGGCCAATCGGTCGTTGGGTGTTTGACCTTTGGTTATTTGGGACCGATCACTTGGCTTAGGGTAGTTTTTTTGCTGCCTTGTGCAGCGGGCCTGATGGTCACTGGACTTTTGACCACCTTATATTGTCTATTAGGGGCCTTATTGTACTCCCCTAATCTGGTTTATGTGGTCGCCCTGTGAGGCGGGCCCTGATGGTCCTGATGTTCGGACTTTCTAATGCTATTAGGGTGACTGTCGTCTTTGGTTGAGAGTAGGTGGTATGGGTATGTTAGTAGGTAATATAGCAAGTGTCATAAGAGGGGGTGGTGATAGAGGTATAAGAAGAATAAGAGAAGGATTTTTTTTTTTTTTTTTTAAATTTGATTTAGGTGGTGGGCCTGGCTTACGGCTATTTATTTTATGGAAGGGACAGACGTCTCTGCTGCGTGTTCAGGTCCGAAGTCGGCATCTCAAAGACGTCCATCCCATGTTTGAGCCGTATTTATGTGGTTATGCCATCTGTATTATAAGAGTGTTATGTGTATTGGCTTTTTAATAGATGTTTGCCAGTCAGGGTGTTTGTAATGGGGCATTAAAATGTTATTTTTTTTTTGTTTTGTTTTTTGTTTTTTTGTTTTAATTATTAGGTGGCGGGCCTGGCTTACGGCTATTTATTTTATGGAAGGGACAGACGTCTTTGCTGAGTGTTCATTTCCGTAGTCGGCATCTCAAAGACGTCCATCCCATGTTTGAGCCGTATTTATAAGAATATTATGTGTAGTGGCTTTTTTTAGAGTTGTTTGCCTGACAGGTGTTTTTAATGGGACATTAGATTTTTCCTCTGAGTCCGGTTTCATTTAAGTAGTTAATGATGTTCCTGAAGGTTGTAGTTAGGTTGTTGTTGTTTTATATCTAGGACCTCTGGGTATGTTATTGGGGATACAATTTCTCTTTGTGCCTTTTGTAATTTACTTCTGGCCAACTGATGTTGAGGGCAGTCACTGAAAATGTGATAGAGGTCTTCTATGGTGTGGCAGTGGTAACAGTTTATATTAGCTGGTTTTGGTCCTAAATATTTACCAAAGCTGCCGGCTAGTTTTGTTACTCCTGTTCTGATTCGATTTATAATTTTTTGGTCCGGACTGTTAACTTTGGGTGGTTTAATGGACCTATCTACTTCCTTAATGGTGGAGTATAATTTTCTGCTCTTATTGGTAGCATTCCAGTGTTCCTGCCACTTATTGTTAATGTAAGTTCTGACTAGGCTTTGGGCTTCTGTAATGCTATATTTTAGTTTGGCTGGGTTAGGGTCTCCTAATCTACTTTTAGTAACTTTGTCCGCCTGTTCGTTGCCAGAGATTCCTATATGCGATGGTATCAATACAAATTCCACGAGTAGGTTATTGGTGGATAGTTCTTTAAGCATGTGGTAAGTCCTGGCAAGGAACGTTTTTCCTGATTTGGTGTTATTTGTTTTTATTGATGTTATTACACTAAGGGAGTCGCTAATGATTACTGCTTAGGGATGTTGTTTTCTAAGACCCAGTTTAAGGATTCATTTATAGCCCAGAATTCAGTAGTGTAAGTAGAGCAGTAGTGCGGCAGTCTGGTTCCCATTTGAATGTTGAATTCTGGGATTACCACTGCTACTGCTGCTCTGGGTGGTTCTGGTGTTTTAGATCCATCAGTGTACATTTTTACGAAACTTGAGTATGTGTCAATTTGTCGTCTGTAATGTTTGTTTTTGTTGGAGCTCCTGTCCCAATTTATTTCCGTATTCGGTGGCTTTGGTATTAATCCTTGGTTTAGAGTTTTCCCAAGGTGTCAGGTCAGGGGGTTTCACGTAGCCCTCCTGTTGTTCCAATAATGGTAATTCTTTCCTCAGTTTTAGGATTAATTTTCCACCTGGTAGGTTTGGTACAAGGTTTCGACTGAAAGTTTTGTTGCACATATTTATAGCCATTTTTGTTGGATGCGTATTAGGGTATAATGTAAGTCGTATTGAATATCTGAGTAGCATTTTTTGCCTTCTCAGCCTTAGTGGTAGGTCTCCAGTGAGTACTTGGAGTTCGACAAGTGAGGTTGAGGGAAGAGTGCCAGTGCAGATGGCCAGCTCTTTGCTCCGAATCGCATCTAGTTTTTTAAGGAGTGGCTGCTTGGCTGAGTTGTATTCTTGACAACCATAGTCCAGTTTCGATCTTATGAGTGCCCTATAGATAGTTAACATTGTTTCTTGGTTGGATCCCCATGTTGTTCCTTTAATGTTTTTAAGTAAGTTTAGATCTTTATTGAAAGAGTTAATAAGGTGGTTGATGTGATGATGTTTCCAGTCAAGGTGGCTATCATAATACATGCCTAGGAATTTTACCACCTTGACATAATTAATGAGTTGATTTTGGATGTATAGTTTAGGGTAGATTAGATTGTTGTTACGTTTGAGGGTGAAAATAATAGCTACTATTTTTTCGTGTGAGATTTTAAATCCCCATTTATCCGCCCATCTCCCTATGTTGTCTAGACTTTGCTGGATTTTCTAGATGACTTGGTTGGCAGCTGGGTTACCTGGTCTCTATATACCGCCATCGTCAGCAAATTGTGAGATGTTCATGTTTTTGGAGGTGAGGTTTTTATCCAGGTCGTTTATCATGAGATGGAAAAGAGTAGGACTGAGTACACTTACTTGTGGGGTGCCATTTTCTAAGGGGTACTCTTTTGAGTAGGTGTTTCCTACTTTAGCTGTAATTTTCCGACCTGTGAGGAAGTTTTCAATCAGGTTGAACATGCGTCCGGTAATTCCGAAGTGGTTAAGTTTAGCAATTAGTCATTTAGTCCATACAAAGTCAAATGCCTTTTCTAGGTTGAGGAAAACAGCTATTAGGTTTCTGTCTGTTTTCCTTTTGGCGTTGAAAGCTAATTTAATATCCGCTTCTAGCCTTAACAGCTGGTCAGTGGTGGATCGCTTGTTTCGAAAGCCACATTGATTTTCCGAAAGTAGGTTGTTACTTTCGAGGTGGCATTTCAATCTATTGGCCAATATTGTCTCCATGAGTTTACATATGTTGTTGGTGAGGGAGATGGGTCGGTATGAGTCTATGCTGTTTGGATCTTTACCCGGTTTAGGGATCGGTACTATAATAGCATGTTTCCAACTGTCTGGTATTACCCCACTATCCCATATTTGGTTAAGTAATTTTATGATTATTTCTGTAAAGTTCTTGGGAAGGGTTTTATAGATGATGTAACCAATTTGATCTTTACCGGGTGATGTTTCTTTTTTGGACCCTAACGCTATTTCCCATTCATATGTGGTGATATCATTATTTAGTTTTGATTCTTTAGTTCCTAGGTCTTTAAATAGGTGTTTGTGGGAGATTTCCACTTTTTCCCGGTGTTCCTGGAATTTTTTGGTGTTGTTTTGATTACTGCTCATGTCTGAGAAGTGTTTGGCTAGCGTGTTAGCTTTTTCTAGATTGTTTTTAACACCTCTTATTTGAGGTGTTAGGTTAACTGTTTTTTCCCGGATTGCTTTGATCTTATCCCAGACTTGTTTAGAGTTGGATTTTAGGTTTAATTTGAATCAGAATTGTTGCCAGGATAGTTCTATTGATTTTATAATTGTTTGTCTTAGTTCTTTTTCTTTTTCTTTATAATGTCGAAAATTACCAGAGTTCCTAGCTTTTTTATATTTGTTAAGAGCAGTTATTTTGGTCCTGTGGGCTGTTTTACATCCATCGTTCCACCAGGGTACTGTTTGTTTGGTTTGTGTTTTTCCTAGTTTTGGAACAGTTGGGCTGCTTCTTGTATGCATTTAAGGATGTTATCATTAAAGGTGGTGACGTTTTTGTGTTCTAATTCCTTGGTGTTTACTGCAGCTAGGATTTTTTTAAAAATTTATCCCAATCAGCTTTGTCATATCTCCATCTAGGCGAGATTTCAATGGGATTGTGTTGAACTGCTAAATGAAGGGAGATGACAATGGGGAAATGATCACTACCTAACGCACTTTCTTGATCCACCCACCAGTTAGATATTTGGGTTAATTTGGGCGTGCTTATGGTCAGGTCAATTGCAGAGAGGTTGCCATCCTCAGGATCTAGTCTAGTTTTTGATCCATCATTGAGGATGACAAGGTTGGCTTCAGCAGTCAATGCCTCAACCAACCTTCCTCTATTATCAATCCTATTTCCTCTCCACAGTTCATTGTGAGCATTGAAATCTCCGCAGATTATTAGGTAATCTCTTTGATTTTGGGAGATTTGACGATATGTGTCGATGCTGACTGAGTTGCTATTGCCTCCTGGTTCATAGATGTTTATTATTTGTATGTTTGTTGACCCAATATTAACTAAGGTGTTTTTGTATTTCTATCATTTCGACGAAATCTATTGTAAGTGGAACTGCTAGTGTTTCTGTGTAGGGTATGGTGTCCACAATAAAAGTGGCTAATCCTCCTCCCTTCTTCCCATTAGTTCTGTTTTTAATTATGCCGGGGGAGTAGCCTGGTATTTTAGGGAAGTAATTTTTATTTTCCGATAGGTGTGTTTCCTGGAGGCATATTATATCCGGTTTATATTCAGAATTATTGAGTTTGATTATTAATTCTGGTACGTTGTTTTTAAGGCCCCTACAGTTCCATTGCCAGATTGTTAAATCTTTTTTTGTGCTATTCATTCTCAGTGCGTTTATTAATAGTTTTTATTGGAGCATTTAGTTGATTCTGATCTTCGATGTGTATTTGGCTAGTATCTGCAGGAATATTTGTATAATGTTAGTTGCTGGTGGAGTCGTGATGTAGGTTGCTGCTATGTAAGCTAATATTTCCCGAAAAATTTCACATATAAATTTTTGGTTGTTACCTTGGGTAGGGTTGGTGATTTCTGGTTCCGTCTGAGTTGTTTTGTTTGATGTGTTCGCTCGATTGATGTTTTGTGAGTTATCTGCCCTAATCTTCGTTGTTTCTTTGGGTTTGGATTTTTAGGTTTTATTACTGAGTAAATGTTATGTAATTTATTGTTGTCGTTTATTTCCTTTTTGGCTTCTATGTATGATAGTAGTTTAGTATTCATCAATTGGATAATTTCGTTTTCTTTTATTGAGTAACTGCATTCAGTTGCCCTAGGGTGGTGATTCCCCCTGCAGTTAGGGCAACTTGCCTTCTGTTTGATGCATGTGCCTTTGTAGTGTCCACCACAGTGAGCGCATCTAGGCTTAAAGCGGCATTTGAGTGCATAGTGTCCCCAGTGTTGACAGTTGGTACAGAACCTTGGTTTATTAATGTATGGTTCTAACTGATGAAATGTACCGCGGGGGCCTAGCCTGGTGAGTCTTGTTATGGGTGTAGTTGATTCTAAAACCGCTTTTGGGGTTGTTTGCCCTTTTCTATTTTTAATTCTATAGGCTTTGTCAATTAGAGTTCCACTTTCTTTAATTTGTTTAGTAAGGTTTTGATCACTAATGTTTTTGTTGTTGCCTAAAAGAGTAAGAACCGCTTTGAAGTTTTTAGCCGGCGGGGTTTTGATACGCCGTATGTTGGTTGCGTTTTTGTTTGTGTTAGTGGGTTTTGTTGTGGTAGTGTAGGTGTCGATTGTCTTTTGGCACTTGCGATGACGTTCTACTTTAATTTTAATGTTCCCAATGTATTCTAGTTGTAGAAATTTGTGAACCTGACTTAGTGTACGATCAAGTAATCCGTTTGTGGTCGGATTAGTTTGAATTGTCCTCGGTGTGTTCTTAGTAGAGCACTTGTTATGCTGTTGTAAGTCAGATTCAATAGTTGGCTACTTGGGCTGCTTATGTAGATTGTGTGGTCTGGTGAGTGATATTTGGCTTCATATGTTTGTTTCGTTTCTGGTTTGTTTTTATTCCTTACTTCATTTATTTTTGCTTGATTTGGCTTGTCAGTAGTTTTGGGGTTTTTTTCGGTGGATTGTTGGTTTCTGCTACACTGTTGTGTTTAGGCTGGTTGATTGTAGATTGGTTGTTGGTGTTTCCTATGCTTGTTAGTTTTTGTTCATCTAATTTTGGTGATTTCATGGGCAATTTTCCTTTCCCTAGATACACTATTTTTGCATATTGTTTTTTCTGATTAGGGGAGCTGTTAGATTTGGGTTTGTATTTATTTTTGGTTGGTTTTTGGACAGGGCGCCCGATGACATACCCGATGGGCCCGGGGTTTGGCTATAGTGAATTTTTTCCTTGCGTTTAGTTGGGACATCCTTTTGTTTGTTATTACTATTTATGTTTGCATTTTGTGGTGTAGGTGGTGATATTTGTGTCTGATTTGCTGTTGTGGTAGTTTTTCCATAAGGTGTGGTGGGACTGATGTTATTTGAGGCCTGGGTCGTAATAGAGTGTGTTTTTGGTGCCATTGTTATCTCACATCCGATTGGTTGTTTGGATGGAGATTCAGCAATGCACTCGAAAGTTAACGTTTTGGTAATATTTGGTGAATTGGGTAGTCCAATTAGGGGGGAGGAGTTTATGATTACAGCGTCCGCGTACGACATTGGTATTGTGTCGTTTAGATCCTCAGTTTCTATAGGTATAGATAGATCTTTGAATGAAATTGGGGACTCTTGACTAAGCAGTGCGCTAGCAGCGTTAATCATGGAGATGGGGGAGCTAGTTGTACAATTTAGTTCTGTTGCGGTTAGGACTCTGTTATTTGGCCTATTTGTAGTAAGTTGTCCTATCATTAATTGTGAGCCAGATGGTATTCCCTGTGAGCATGTTGATGGGGTATAGGCAACCATTAATTTTTTAATGGTGTTTTGTTTCCTAACTGCGTTTTTTCTTGCGTTGAACGCCATTTTGTTTTTGCTCCATTGTTGTGGCGTTTTGTTCATTTCCAAAAATGTTTTGGGATAACTAAATAAGGTCTTAAATTAGTGTTTAAAAAAGGTTTATTGGTTAATGGATAAGATTTGGTTGTATGATTAGTAGAGCGATGGGGGAGAGTAGTTAGATAGTAAGGTATTAATTTAGTAGAGAATTCTCCTATTATCGGAAAGTCTAAACAGCGGTTCTCAAGGGCTTGAAAACTTGTTAGGATTCCGATCAGGTGATTACTAGTATGTATCCTAGTGCCTGTTTTAAGGAGAGTGTTTAGTAAGAAAGTATAGATAGTATAGATAATTAGCGTATTTCTTTTCCTATAGCCGAGAATCTCGCAGTTCACTAGAGCTTGTTAATCTGCAAGGATTCAGCCCAGATAAATGCTAGTATGGGTCCTAGCACCTGTTTAAGGAAAAATTGGCGCCAAAATATTATTGAGAATTGAGAGTAAAGAAGTGGTATTATTTAAGAAGAATATAGAGTGGAGTAGTAGATCTAATGGTTAGAGTTTTCAAAATAAAGATTTAGCCAAAAACAGTACAGAGTAATTGAATCTAATATGTTTTCCTACCAGTTCATTTGTTCTGCAGGTGAGGTCTTTGTTCCTCAGGTTAAGTCCTTTGTTCCTCCTTCCTTTGTATGACTGATGGGCTGGCGGATAATCCTTTGTTGTGTGTACGCCCTTTGTTGTAATTATTACTCTTAAGATGTTTCTCTTTTCCGGACTCCGGTCGGATCTGGTGGTCAGATTAGTTGTATGGCATCTGCAACAACCATCACGGCGATGTGTAACGGCAGCCGTGCTGGCAAAGAATAAAGATGATGATGGTCAGACTAGAGACCGCCACGATTTATATGTCTCAACCGCGGACGCGATAGAAAACATCCCTACGTTTGTTTTTTTTTTTCATTTATTTTTTTTATTTTTTGGTCGGAACGCTATAGCTCATCTAATGGTGAGGGACAGTGAGAAGTCAAAGAGAATAGATAGTGATAAAAAAAGATTTTAAAACAAACCACCAACAATAATTTTTTGATAACATTTTAGTTCAACCAACATTTAACTAGAAAATAATATAACATCAACACATTTTTTCAAATAACACATTTTTGACAAGGTTGACAACGTTGTGAAGTCAAGTTAGACTTCCACTGATGGAGTTCATTTGGCCATTGACCTACACTACGTTTCCTAGCTAAAGACAAAAGAGATATCCATAATGGTCACAAAACCATCTAACTTTTTCATCGTTTCTAGAAGAGACACTATCAAAGTAAGTCACAAAATGTTCTAAGGGATATCCAAGACTGCGTTGATGAAGAAAATACAAACAATATTGTCCACACACCATGGAATCTGTGCCTTGTAATTTCACATTATTGAAGCGAGTCGTCTGGGCATTTCTTCTCATAAAGTCGATGATGTCGTCTTCCAAAGTCGGCAATCTATATAAATCAAAATACTCCAGGCATCGTGGGGAAAGTAGACGACTACCCAGTGGGTTCCTACGAGATGACTGTCGTCCGTGTTCATGACATAAGCTTGATGGTCTTTAGGTTTGCGATGAGGAAGTTCATCTTTAGTGCACAAGACAGGATTCCAAGAAGCGGTGTACGAATTGTTTTGGAAAAGGTAATAAAGTTCCCGGGTATCCATTTTGATTTGTTGTTTCTTGTTTCACAGGTAATGATAAGTTATCAGTTCAATCCTGACGTTAAGCTTGAAAATCTCTGTCAAGTAAACGTCTCTTTGCTTCGTCTCCGGACTCTGTGCCAAGAGAGATTCGATACGATGGATCTCTAGAGCAGTCAATGGAGGGGAGGAATGATCACGCAAGTCTTTATACCATTGATGCAACACTGCTTCTTCCGAGATGAGACCCCAAGCGTCATCCAAATACTCGTCCAATGCTTCTTCTTGATTTATCATCTGACATTTATCGTGTTGAATTTGACTGGGATGGTCGTTTTGACATCCATAGCAATCTTTCTTGGTCAACCCTGTAATTGTTTCTGCCAGGTGTTTGGCAAAACAGGAGACTAAACGTCTTTGTCGTTTTTGGTGGATAGTTCTGCTTCCACAATATCTTCCCATTCCATTTACAAAGATTCTCCAACATTCAAAGAGGGATAAGGGTCTTCCATAGCTTCTAATAGTCTAGAATGACTTCTCTCAAACTGTTGATTTCTAGAGTGTTGTCAAATTCGGCATACAAGATGACGTTCACAGTCTTGGTTAGAGCTTCTATAAACTGAAGTTCCACACGCAGTTGACCGTAGTTTATAGGGTGGAAATGTCCCTCGTCGCTGCCTTGGTATGGAGTGAAATCAAAGGCTCACAAAGCTTAGCTTCCAGCATAATCGTCGTAAGAAATGCCGTGGCTGCTGTTGGTCCCTAAATGTCCCGTGGCTTCGTACAGGGAAAAGTACTCAAGTAATTCTTCTGGGTAAAGTTAGGTTCGAAGGTTCTAGTACACAAGGTCTTGCCATCGCGACTGACTTCGATCTTGGACAATCTGTAGTGCTTAAATTGGTAAGGATTGACAGTAACGGCTCCATTGAGGGCTTCGTTGCTGACGACACCAATGGTTAAACGTTTCGGTAACTGTCCTTGGAACAGATGATCTTCGATCTTGGATCGGAGTCCAGCAGCAATGGTGAAGGTTTTCACTTCTACGCGTCGTATCGGATACTTGGCGGTCGTTCTACTTAAAGTGTGACTGATGTCGTTTCCCATTTTAGGTAACACTTCCACGCGTCGCACGTAGAGTCTGGCTTCTTGGATGATGGTTTTGTACTCGTTGGCATGGGCCATCAAATGGAAAACGGTACTACTGCGACTCAGTCTAGGGCGGATATCCACTCCGTGCAGCAAATGCTTTTCTTGCAACCACATGTCCAAATGCAAACAATCCAACAGTTCTAAACTACGTCCTTGCAGGATTTTCTTTCGACGGTCGTTAAAACCCACATTGTGATGATCGTCAGCTGCTGTCACGGCTGTGTCGTTAAACTTGTCCTCGCCCGCTGTTACGCAAGCATCCAGATGAGTGTTCTTGGCATCTTTTGCGTACATCAAGAGATTTTCCAGGTATGCTCGGGAATGGTAAGTATCCATGCTGCGGCTGACTAGTTTGTTATTCAAGCACAAATCCACTTCGCTGAACAAGGAATGCGTGAAATTGCTGACGGGAGCTACTCTATCATCGGCATCAGGAGCGGTGTCTTCCGTTTTGATAACTTTGACTTTCATGTACAAGTAACTGCCATTCAATCAATGTAATCGTCGGGCTGTCCTTTGATTTCAAATTCGATGGGGGCTGATGTTGTCAAGGAGGAGATGGGATGAAATTCTACCCATTGGGATTCTTGCATCGTTATCATAGCGGGTGGCATGGCAAACAGATCAAGTTCCGACTTAGAACATTCGCAAGACTCTCGGTGCAACATTTTTTCTCTCTGTTATTTAATAATCAAAAACGTCTAATTCTCGGACGGTTCCTCTTTTCTTGGTCTTTCTAGCTCTGGGTGTGTGAAAATCTCTGGAGAGTTGTCTTCGTCGTCTCTTTCTGCCTTGTCCTTGCTGTGTCAGGGAAGCAGGAATGCCTGACTGGGCAGCATCCAGGGTATTTATAGGAGTTTCTCATCGGCCCAAAATGTTTTTGCCAGTTTGAAGCAAGTTATTTTTACCTGCTCTCAAGGAAGCTTCTTTGGGATTTTGTTTGTCGATGATGACATTTTGAAGAAATTCTTTGCCTTGTGTCAAAGCGGCATCTTTCAAGGCGTGCAATCCTCGTGTCATCATCGGTTTCAAAACAGGGGCCACCGAACAAAACGCCGATTTTAACATATCTCCTAAACCATGTCCTCGCTGTCGAGCAACTCCTCGGTATACAAGATACATGACTTACAAGTCGTTAGAGAATCTTATTTGAAAATGGAGTTTCACTGTGAATTTCATTTTGGAGTATGGAATATTTTGTCCCAGATCTCCTTTTGTACCAGTATTGACACTGTCGAAATATGACTTACTGACGAGCAAATAGTGAGTATGTACAAATTCGCGTTGAACGTGATAGGTGTTTCCACCTTCCCGTCATTGGTCGTGGCAGAATCCAATGACTTGCAGTAACGGTGCGGATGTGTGTCCCACCACGTTGTACTCCACCACATCAGAGTACACAAAGATCAAATTTAATCTTTGGTTCAGTTCTACAGGGCAACGAAAATATTCGCAAAATTCTTGGTGACGGGTGATATGAGTGAATCCTTGACCATCTTAAGATCTCCACCCAAAATGTCAAACAATTCAGGACAAAATGTAATGGACAACGTTTTGGCATTTAAAAATTTCATCAGTACGCGACGAGCCACTTTATGGTACTCGATGGTGACACTTCGTTTGGTTTTGTCCAAGGCTTTGTCAAACAGAGCATTGAATTTGGAAGCAATCGTGTCCACCAGATGTTGACCGCTAAAATAATGCAGGAATTTTCAACATATAGTTGTACCGTGGAGTACTGGGGGACACTGTTCGTTTTATGGAGGCATCTACAGTTTAGTTTTCATTCAAGTATTGTTGCATTTGTCGTTCAGAACTTCGAACTCAAAAGTGTTTTGATCTTCAATGATGTTTTTGATTTGTGTATGGTGAATCATTTTGGCTGAAGACACTTCCCAATGGGCTTCGTGATCCAATTGGATGGCCTGTGGTTGTATGGCCGTTAAGCAGCTTAAATTATTGTGGGAAACACATCCATGGAACTGTCACTGGGTAACGTTAAGTAAAATTGGTTATTCATAATTCATAATTCCAGGGTTCTGCTGTCCGAGGGGTCACTAGAGGTCAGAGGTGTGTCTAAAAGAGGATTATTGTTATTATTGTGACTGTTGGAAGGGTTGCTGACGTTGATCGCAAGACTTCCGTTGTTACCGTTAGAGTATTTCTGGGAAGGATTGGGGAAAAGACAACCGATGCAACTGCGCAGTAAAATGGTCTACAATTGTTTGTCTCCTTGTTGCAGACTCAAATTGGCAATGGCAGCACCGATGACACAATACACCACAAAGATTTGCCAGAAAAGACGATTTGCGTTTTAGGCACACATTCTCCACACCACACCCACAAGGTTCGCTTTTGTAGCTCTTGCAGAGAAGACCTCGGTGAAGGAGTGGTCACTGTGGTGTTTGAGGCTGTGTTCAAGGACATGATGGTCACTTCTTTGTATAGTCGATGACTTGCGAAGCGTCGATCCAAGAGGCAAAACTCGGCAGATATCCTTTCCAATGTACTTTGACTTCTTTGACACGACGTTTTCCCACTTTTCGGGTTCTTTAATTGAGAATGCTTTCAATGTCGTACACTTCGTCTTCTATTTTGGTCACTTCTTGTAACTCGGGGAAGTAAAAAGTTCCTTTTAACACTTCCCCATTCATGTCTTCCAATTTATAGATGGCAGGATGACGGCCACGCACTCGTCCAGTGACACGCAACAATTTGGTGATCCAGTTGGGTAAGTAACCTTTGTCAAAAGTGCGTTTGGTTTTGCCAATGCGCACCCAATCTCCCATCGTCGTCAACACTCCACCTTTCTTGGGGACAGCCACAGTCGGGGACGTACCAACCATGCGCTCAAAGACAGTCACTTTGTTGTTGGGAGTCACTTCTTGGAGGGGGGGGGGCACATCCGATGCTCCGATGGTAAGATTGGTTGTACGCTTTAACCATTTTGCGGTAAGACGTCAACGTACTTGAGAGTATGTTGATGCGTAAAATATGTTCTTTCTAGGTGCGTTGAAAACGTTCCACGATGCTGGCTTTGATATCGGGATTCTCGGTGGTGAAAAAATGAATGTCTCGTTTCTTTAATTCTTTTTGGACAGCTTGGTTCAGAAATTCGGTGCCTTTGTCAGTTTGCCATCGAAGTTGGTGACGACCACTTTGTTTCAACACCAGTTTTTAACTCGGTGTTCGATTTGGAAGTCACTGGCAAGACCCAGGCAAATTTGGAAAAGACGTCAATGACACAAAACAAATATTTGTAGCTATGATTGTAGGTGGCCAAATGAGAGACATCGGCTAAATCGGATTGCCATTGATGATCGATGCCTTCCACTCGGGTGCGATTTCTGGAAAAATTTTCGTCGAATGGGTTTGTGTGTACGTGGCTTGTTCTTGTAACCATCGTTGCACTTGAGGTAAACGGACACTTTTCAGTCCGGTTTTGGCAGCACGATACAATTTTTGAACTTCTCCGTATCCCGCAGGATAGAATGAATCGTAGTAAATGTTGGCGAACAAATTCTTCATCAGGACTTTTTTTAATAAGTCACCCACTCTTCACTGATGCTACGCTGGATGGGGTGAGGTGGTGGTTTAGAAATGGCTTTATGTGTCCGATGTACCACGGGAGTAGAAGTCGAGGATAGTGGTTGTGGTGGTTGTAATGGGATGGCTTTTGTCTTCCTTTCTTTTGCACTTCTGCTTTCCCTTCTTTCTTTTTCGCTTCTGTCGAAGGAGGAGTGGACATCATCTTTTTAACCCAAGCTTTCGAGTTCTTCTTGCTGGAGTGTGGGGGAAGGGGCCAACATGGACGCTGCAATCTTACTAGGGATGGGATACGCTGACGGTGTTTGAAAGACTTTTCACGCCTCTTCTTCCTCAGGCATCCATGGAACTTCGTCTGTCTTGGTCACTGTGGGGGGGTGGTAATGGACTTTTCATCAGATTCTTAAAATCTTTCAGAGTCTGTCGAGCTGTTTCGTCTAAAGCTTTCTGGTGAAAGAGTTGAAGTCGTTGCAACACTTGACCGTACCGTTGCGATTTTTCCGTTTCTGACAAATTGCTGCGATTAATCAACAATTGCAATTCGTGTTGTAACTGCACTAAAGTTAGTTTTCGTCCTTCCAACAGATTCCAAAGGTCACTTCTGAGCTCTTTTGACCCCAGAGGCCTCTTTTATCTTTTTGATCCTTTTCTATCTTTAACCTATCCCTTGTGAAGCAGCTCCCGTCATGAGTCCTGTAATTATTCTTCCCAATACTCCTTTCAGCAAAGGTGCCAACAACAGGTGCACAAATCCTCCGCGTTGTACTAACATCCTTTTTTTTGACGGATGGGTATTTTTGGGGCCATTTGGCGAAGAACGTACCAATGCTTGGCTAAGAATTCTTTCTGATGTTGAGACAAAGGTATCGTTCCTTTCAAGACATTCAGGCAACATTAGCACACTGTATCTACGACGTCTTTGAAGGCGGTTTGAATGAGTTGTTTTTGCATGGATGGAGGGGCTTTCGACAGAACTGACAACACGTCCCAATGTTTGGCTAAACGAGAAGGCAGTCCTTTCCTTTTCATTCTTTTGGGGGTAGAAGGTGGATGGCTTTTGGGGGTTGACATCTTTGTTCCGGAGCACACAAACAATACACTGACGTCGATGACTTGGCACACACCCTTTTATCTTCTTTTGTGGAGTAGGTCGAAGGGTTTGTAACCAGTTTTTTGACGAACTCTTTGACTATTGCTTCGTCACAAATGTGACGAATTTTTTTTTTTCTACATCGCCAAACAATCTTCCCCTTCGGTTGCTCCTCTTTTTCTTTGGACGATGGTGCCTTTTCTGGGGTAGACGTCGATGCTTCGCCAAGCGTCTCTTTGGATGTGGGGTCAAACGGCGAGACTCTCCTTTTCTTTTTCCTTTTCCTTTTTGGACAGGATAACGGCGATGGTGATGGTGTGCACCTCTAGCGGGTGCCATCTTTATTTGTTCCGGAGCACAAAAAATACACTGACGTCGATGACTTGGCACACGTCCTTTTATCTTATTTTTTTTAAGTAGTATTTTTGGTGTAGTTGGCTGGGTGTGTGATCGGTCTGTTTGACGAACTCTCTGGTTATCGCATTATCACCAAAACTAAACCTTCCCTTTTGGTTGCTCCTCTTTTTATTTGGACGTTGGAGTCTTTTTTGGGGTAGACGTCGATGCTTGGCTAAGCGTTTCTTCGGAAGTGGGGTCAAACGACAAGACTGTCCTTTTCTTTTTCCTTTTCCTTTTTGGACAGGAGAACGACAATGGTGGTCTGTGCACTTCTTTTAGGTGACATCTTTTGGCGTTCAGGAGCACAAAAACACTGATACCCATCGTTTACCCCAGGTCCTTTTATAATGGAATGCGTAGCCACTGATTGTTGGTCTGTCGTATCATTTTCATGGCAGGCATCAATCGACGTTGAGGGGTTCGCAACGGACTTAATCGGGACAGTTCTTGCTTGGATAAATCCAGTAAACTCCGTAACATACCCGATCTCTCTTGGATTTTGATTTTGGGGGCAGGTACTTTGTTAGCAGCTGCCGCAGCAGCTAAACAGGAGGAGGATGTCACCGTCGGAGGGGAAGTCCCTGCAGACACGGGGTTCAATTTTTGCATCAAATTAGGAAAGACGCGTGTCAAATTGGGTTTGGCTGGCATCACCAGCAACGGAGAAATGGAAGAAACTGAGGCTACTGGAAACGCGGTCACCGTCGCTGCAGGTCGTGGTTTGGGGACGTACGAATGCGTCCTGGCCGCAGTGCCTCTCTTGCGGATAGAAGCTGTTTTTTGGGGTCCTTTTCTGGGGACTTTTCTTTTTCTGGGGCTGTGACCAGGTCTTGACACCCCTGCTCTTTTTCGTCTGGGTACGTTTGGGTCGGGGAGTGGCTTTTTTTCTCGGGGATGACTTTTGGGGCATTGGGATCACATTTGAAGAGGGAGCGAATGATGACACCTCCTTGAGAATCACTACCTCCAGGTTTCAAAATGATTTGCTTTTGGTTTGAGTGTCGAGGCGGGGATCTGCCAGTTGCGTCAAAGCTACTTTGTTTCTCTCAAAAAAGCGTTTGATTGATGAGGGATGTGAATGATGCCTCGCAGTAATTGACGTGCTGTCACCTTAAACCATCGTAAGACTTCTCTGTGACTGTCTCCTAAGACACGAGCACATATTTGTGGATTTTGTTCGCGACGGATGCCGTACAAGGCACGAATCAATTTGACGGGAAGATGAGACTGAAGGGACGTCATGTTGACGATGTGTGAGACAGGCTAAAAGTGTCCGAAGTTTCTATAGATTTCTTTTAAAGTCGACTGGGACTCGTATACTACAGGCCCTCCATCTTGGAACAAGTGGTGAAACAGATGGGTACGAAATCGCAAATAATCGGAGGTAGTGGGTTTTAAATCCACAAGAAAATAGGCATGAGGGGTTTGAGTGGCATCGTCGTACGCATGAGTCAGCCAAGGAGTTCCTAACTGTTTGGCTAACACTTGCACTTGCGATTTATCTCTAGGACTTTGAAACAAGCATTGAGACTGATGGTGCGATGGGCTTTACTTTGTTGAAACAAATTTTGGGTGATGTAAATGACACTGGCATTACGATGATGCCCTTTGCGCGTAAACCACAGTTTAATTTCTTCTTCGTCTTCTCCTAACATGTCGAAGATGACCAGATGAGTTTGACTGGGGTCAGACATGATACCGTTGTCTTCGCCAGGAATGCCTTCCAAAAACACGATAGAATCGCCTTAAATTTCTCGTAGGAGACTGTACGCCGATTGCCAGTCTTTGTAACACCACTCGATACGTTGAGGCAGACGATCGATAAAATGATCTTTATGTTCGATCAAACGTTTAACAAATTTGGTTTTGCCTGAACCGCTCGGTCCAGCAATTAACATGTTAAAGGACTTTCGAAAATACAAGGCCTCCCAACTGGTACTATGTAACTTTTCGTCGATGACTTTGAAAGTGGAGGAAGAGAGAGCAGAGACAGCAGAGGTAGCCATAGTAAAGGGGGTGTCACTTTTGAAACGAAGACAGACAAGACAAGAGTTTTATACTTTTATCAGGACACGTTTATTTCGAAACATTTTTCAAATTGAATACCAAAGAAAAAAATACATAAAAGCCAAATGGTTAAGTAGATCGATTAAATATACATCAAAACGATCAAAGTGGAATATAAACAAGTCACTGTACAACATTTTTATGACGAAGGTATGGTGTCCAAGGGACACTGGGTAATGTTCTTAGAGTTTCTACACTTAGCACAGTCACACAGGGGTCCTCAAAGGAATGGCTTGTCGGAGGTGTCCATGTCGATGATGGTCCTATCCTGGATGGAGTGGTTTTCCTCAGTATCGAGCTCTTCTTCGGACACTGTCGCTAACACAGGTTTAAAAGTTACTTTTTTCACTGAACGTTGGAAGTCATTAACACAAATCGTTGGCATAGTTTGACACTTCTTTTGTCCAAGTCTCGAAACCAAAACTTTTCCAGTCACGTACATATTGCTACTGATGGTGTCAGTCACAAGCTGCACACACATCTTCGTAAACATCTTTAGTGCCCAAAAGTTGACGAATCTTTTATGCCGCAGAGGTCGAGAAGTATCCAGATGAAAGCGCAAGGCTTTGAACAGAATGAGTCGCTCGTGTACATTTAAAGGTACCACCCTCATGTATTTGGTGGTACTGATAAACGAAATTCTAGAAAGAAAGTCACTAAGACACACCAAACGACGACCCAAATTCCTTGGATACGGTTCACGTAAAAAGTGTCGGTAATCCGACACAGTCTGAATAGTGTCATTGATTTCCTTCCACGACAATTGTTGTATCACTAATGATAAAGGTCGTGGCATGGTAGCAGGTTTTTATACCCTCTTTCTGTCGGAGGAAATAAGTGTACTTTCTGCACAGAGATGATCGTACTCCAGTGGCGAATTTAAATTGCTTAGTCCCTAATTTGCACATCACAGACCATACAGAAGTTTCCTCCTGAACCAAGTTTAGATTTTGTAAAAGATTTTGGTAATCCCCTAACTCTTCCTCTGGAATTCGTTGCAGTAAGTCTACCTTGTAGTAAATAGAATCAGTAGCAAACCAGTCCTTCTGGTCAATGAGGAGCTGATAAATGTCTGTCCACTGGAACGCTTTCATCAGATTCAGTCCTCTTATAGCATTCAGGTGCCAATGGTTTAAACATTGGTGACGCAACGGATGCAATCGTTCTTTGCATTTGACTTCTTTTTTTGACAAACTCTCGGTAAATGCGTTTTCTCAACTCCACAGGCAAACCACGAATGGTCTCTTGTAAAGTATCCATGAAGAGATTACTGGGGTCCCACTAAAGGTAGGTAGTGACAGTGCAGAGACCATCGAGCATGTTCTAGGTAAGACTCTTTCGGCTCCCACTTGTGAAGTGACACACCGCAGCTGAAGCACTTGACTTTATCACCTTCGCCCAAGTAGATAAATCCGTCTCTGGCTAATTCTTTTGGGGTAGGTCCTCCCAGATATTTAGGCCACTTACTTTGGAGTGTTTGGAAACGACTTTCAAAGTCGCATAATTCAGACAAACGCACAGGGAACGAATATTCTTCTTTCACAGGTTCATTTCGATGAGGGTACGGTGAAACCCGAAGTAGTTTGCTCAGGAATCGATGACATACGTAGGGTGGCAGCCGCATGGTTTCACGTTGAGGATGACATTGACAATGAAAACCAGTAAAGAGTCTAGGAAAATGAGTGACATCGCTTTCGCATCAGTCAGGTTTGACACGCACAGCATTACTTTCCATGGTAGGTGTAGTAGTAGTAGTCATAGCGAAGTTCCCATGCTGTATTGCTGAATCGCTGAGGTCACAGCGAACGGCAAATCTGCAATGGCAAGGCACAGCATCGCACTCCACTTGAGAATCACCAAACTTGAATGGTGTTTGTTTGTTAGGATTTATCTTTCTCGCTTGGTAATTGTAGTCACAATGAACTATCGGTCTTGGACGTTTTCCCTTTTTATATGCTGACCAAAATCGACGTGTCCTTGAGGTAAAGTGAAGTGGTTGCGAAGCCGCACTCGCTTCTGATACTCTATTTGATACAGCTTTTCCAAAGGTCGACAGACGATTTGGTGTGTGGCTAAACGTACAATCTTGTGAGGTTCGTAGGTGGTCACTTTAAGATCTTGATCCTCTACAGACTGCAAGCCTTCTTTCTATACCCCAAAGTTTACCACTTGACTGGTGTAATAACTGAGAGTCAATCCTCCCACTTTACATTCGGTGTGCACTTCTCCTTGCGGGTTCCGGTATTCGTAGCCGTAATTTTTAGGACGGCCACTAGCAAAACCGAGAATCTTGTCGTCAGTGTGCTCGTCCGTCCAGGCTCCTAAACGGTCTCCTTCGATGTCAGGGTGACGGTAATATAGGCGATCGATGTAGATGCAACTGTCCGTGTCAAAATAAAGCACATGATCTCTTAACAGTTCTAAGTCTTCGTACAATTTTAAGCGAGCATGGACTGTCAAGCAGGCTGCAGTAATGACATTTACAATTTCGTCAGCCTCTACAATGTCCAGTCCTTCTTCGCAATTGACCAGGATCAGGTCTTCACGAAGGACGTCCACATGTTTCATGAATTTGGTTTTCTCGTGAATCATCTGACAGTAGCGGGAAGGTTCTGTCAAAAACTCCGTCTTGGGTAAGGACGGTCGTTGTGCCATATTTCCCCACAAACAATTCAATATCACTTTAGCAAACGATCGTCGACCTTCGTTTTTATCGATGTGATCTAATGTGATGCCTTCCTGCTCCAGGTATTTCTCTTTGAATTTCTTTCGGTCTTCTGGAGTGTGGCACCAGGAAGAATAGCCACTGGCTTCTTGTTTCAGTTTCAGAAAGGTACCCACGTAGTCTACGAAAATGCCTTTCTGAGTCTCGTCGCCCTTGTGGTACTGTTCTGTCTTGGGAAAGTGGTAAATTTCGTACACTTCTAACAATTGTTATCCCAGATCCAGAGCTTCGAACAATTCCACGCTGACCCACGTTCCTGTCAAGGGCTCGTTCTGTTTGGGTGTGCTGACAAGGTCGGTCTTCGTTGCACGTTATGGCACAAGTGCGGCACAAGGGAAACATCAGTTTTCCTTGGCAATGGTGAGGCAAAACGGGATGGTACAAGTGAGTGGGAGGCAAGACTTTACATTTAATCATTCCTTCGTATTGTCGAATGTTGACCAGGTCAATGTGTTCCGTCAACAATTGGGGGTGCCCTGCGGAAAAGTGACAATATTTGCACACGTAAGGATAATCCGAACGTACGTCTAGGTATTTGAGTTCTTCTTCTTTCTCCTCGTCGGCGTAGTACAGCAAACAGGTGGCATTCGTCCGTCCTCCATACAAACTGTCCCGCGGGTTCAGAGGGTCCACCAACTTGTAACTTTCCACGATGCGCGTCAATTCGGGATCGGTTTTTAAACGGTGATCGTACTCGTGTTCCCATATTTCCACGATTAGGTATCCTTGCTGTTCTAACTTTAAGCGTCGCTGATAAGTGGCCTCGTGCAAGTCTTCCATGGTCCATTGTAAAAACTGATTTGGGGTGTACCGTTGAGGGTTGCAGATGGGACATCCGTGAAATAAGCAACCGTTAAACTCGTACACGATCTTTGGGTTTTTTTAGTCCCAGCTATCCACTGAATACATTCCGATGGTCTTTTCACCTCCTCTTTTACGGGCGTGTTGGATCCATTTTTCTTCCTTGTCACACAAGTAATGTAGCCAGCGTAGGGCTTTGACCGAGTATTCACGTTTGACAAAATTAGTCGTTTGAGGGCGGATGACAGCCAGGGTCTTCACGGGCATGAATTGTTTGCGGAACACTAAGGAAAACACTTTGGCAACGGCACAGGCTTTTTTCAAAGGATCGATCTCTCCCTGCTCTATGAACAACTCTCGAAATTGTCCACAGCATCGCCCTAAAATGTCCACGTCGTAACGACAGTACTTTAACATTTCTTCCTGAATGTAGAAAGGGGTCCGAAGCGTGAGTGTGGTACCAAGTGTAGGAAGCTTTTCGTTGTTCGGAGCGCATGTTATCGGGGTCATAGTAGTGAGCATCAGGCAAATGGGGTAACACGGCATGTTGATTGGCTTCGGTATTGAAAAAGTGTGGAAATAACCTTTGGCGATTTCTGTCGTTCCAAATGTTTTAGGCATTCGACTCAAAGGAATGGCCAAGTAACTGATCGAATCTAACTCCACTTGTCCCACTTGCATGGAAATGATTTTGGCTCCGTTCAAAGTCACTTTAGGACGTTCGGTACTTTGTTCCGTATAGCATTTGAGAAGAAATTGTCCATCGTATCTCGAGAAATTGTGAGCCATCACCGTGGGATGTCCTCTTGACTCCATGTTTCGTTGACAGCGTCTAAGATCCATTGGGCAAAATTGGTCAGCGTGTTCGGTCCACGAAAGATCTTTTCACGTCCTCGAGGAAACTTGATACAGTGAGGGCGATGGCAAAAGATCGGTTCTTGGATGCACTTTTCGTACGTTCGATGAGCCACGAAGAAATTAGGATTGTGAATGCCGGTCTCTCGCATACATTCGAAATCGAAAAAGATGAAATTCCCTCTCTTCTTGTGGTCATCTTCTTCCTCCTCCTGTTGGGGTTGGTGTTTTTGAATGTAGCATTGGTGTTCCAAGTCCAAGATTTGGTGACAAATGTGACATCGTTTCTTTCCTGAACATACGTGAGCCTTGGTACTGTTGGTACGTATGCCTTGTCCACAAGTAGGGCACAATCTCAAGAATTGACAAGCACTTTTCCGCTGTGAACCTTGCGTCTTCAGATGTTGTTGGTAACAGGTAGGGCTGACAAAAGTTCGCTGACAAGCTGGGCAATGCACTCAATCTTGTCCTTCGTCAAGACAGGGCTTAGAGGCCAAACATCCCTGACATTTCGATCCACAATGCTTGTCTTGCTTTCAATTGTTATACCCATAGTCACATTTCTCACAATAATAACCGTTTCCTATGAATCTGGTGATACTGGTAATGGCATCAAAATGTTCATCGTAATGATAGACATGAATGTATTTTCCGTCTTTGAAATTTTTGCCTCGAAACAACAGAGGTCCGCGCACTTCTTGAGGGTACACATTCAAGATGTACCGTGGAGCCAAGATGTTTTGCAATTTTGCATTTCATGAATGCCACAAGGTGTGTCTTTGGATAGGCCAGCTTGATGTAACAGGAGTTCTGCTTTCCCTTCCTTGTTTGGTTCGGTCCTATTGTCGAATGCTCTCCTAGGTTCTTTTCCATTCTACCGTTGTCGTTTTGATCGGCATACGTTCGTCCTACGACGATGGCACGGGCTAAACACATTTTGCCCTAAGTATTGCTAATTTGGACGAGGCTACGCTTGATACTGCGAAGGTCATCCACCAGTAACACTTTTTTGCGTTGTCCGGTCCCTTTGGGAAGAGAAAAGCGGGCCATGTACAGTGTAGCTTTTCAATCGATGATGTGAAACTTGTCTTTGGACTGCTGAACGTGTTGAATCTTGTCCATGACTTTGGAAGGTGTCAATTCTTATGGCCTGCTAGACTTGATCCAAACTGGGGACTTCAGACTGTCGCGATAAATGGAGAGTGTCATGCGATCGTCTTCGTTGGATCAACATTGCCGTTTCAGTGTGGTTAACAAAGAATCCCGCAAATCGGTGCCTTCTTCAGTGGTGCATCTGACTTGAAATCTTTAAATTTTACTGTGTACGTGTATGCCGTGGTTCTAAATTTTCTAGAGGAGCGTTTATCAGTCTCTCGAATGTGATAGTAGTTTTCAGGGGTTACTGGTGGTGGACATTGGTTTGACCTAGACTCTCTGGGTCTGGATTCTAGCTCTCTCATGTCATCTTCAAAATCGCTGGCAAGGATGTGAGGCAAAACTTCAGCTACTGTGCGAGGCGATTGGTCACGTTTCTCCCTCTTACTTTCTTCTCCTTTCTTCACGAAATGGTGCTATCGTTTCATCTTGATTGCAAACTGTCAAATGACTACATTTTAAACGCCATACCCCCTATATATCAATGTAAGGTCAGTGTCTTCCCTATATAGAGGGTCAGTGTCTTCCCCTCAAAGTATTCATTTCACTCTCAATCCTACCAGAAAGATGGAAGAGCCAACACAGATCGAACTTCTTCTGATCAGAGCTTTGCGAGGTGTCATACTAAGGATTTCTTCAGAGAAGCCGACGGACTACTCCCCGTTCTTTCAAGATCAAAGTCAAGATACTTGCTATATCTGTTAGAAGAAAGGGCATTGGTCATCTGAATGTCCACAACGTCAAAGTAAGACCAGCGTCAAAAGAGACAAAGGTCAAGATACCTGTTATCACTGTCAAGAGAAAGAACACTGATCTTCAGACTGCCCTAAGAAACAACAGAAGCAGGAGAAGAGAGGGGTTCCGAACGGGAAGAAGAGGAAGAACCCAGACACGTCCAGAAAGAGAAGAAAAGAAGACGAGACGAAAGTGAGGAAGAAGAGGAAAAACCCGTGACAGTGAAGAAATTCAAGAAAAAGAGAGAGTAAAAAGACAAAGAAGTCTATGAACTTTTTAAAGTGTTGTGTTGTGAAATTCCATTGCAAACGTTTACCAGAGAATATACCAGAAAGTAAAACGTAAATGTCTCTTGGTTTTGATTTTTATAATAAGGACCTACACTATCGTACTGACATACGTCCATTATGGGGGAAAAGGGATTTGAGTTTATTTGATCTTGGCAAACATTGAGTAGTCTCTTTTCGAGAGAGGTGGGTGGCCCTGAAAAGGACGGTTGGGTGTTTGGGGGAGGGGGTATAAAAACAAACTCAGGAACGGGAAGTAATGAGCTTTAACTGCCATATCCATTTGCCATGGCCAATGCCTACTTCTGGACCTGCTACTGTCGATGATTTGGTAGAAATCACTAGCGTTGGTATCTCAGGCGTAGTGGTAGTGTTAACGGGATTGGAGTGTTTGGCTTGTGAATGTCTTTTTCTCGTGGGTCGTATTAAATAAGTCTGATACATTTGTTTCAGACTCCTTAACTCTCACAAAATGTCTAAGAGTACCGTCACCGTTTGACTTTCATCGCCCTCCTTCTCTCCTAGACCTTGTTTCATCTCTGCTTCTTCTTCTTCCTGTTGTTTTCTTCTTGCCTCTTCTTCTTTTCGTTGTTGCTGTTGAATGAGAAGGGCTTGTTCTGCTTCTTTCTGCTGTTGCAAACATTTCTCCAATTCTTCTTTCTGTCTCTGTTTAAAATCCTCGAAGTACGGTAAGGAAGGAGACGGCGATGAAGGTGCGGGTACCGGAACAAATTCTTGTAAAGAAGAGAGAAAATGCACTAAATCCCAATTAAAATCGTTCTCTTGTGGAAGTAGGACTTTGTTTGCTTTGGTAGCTGCTGTTATGCTATCACTTCTCGTCTCCACGGCCGGTACACCCCAATTCATCGTCTTCATAGTTTTTGTAACGTTCTAACAATGTCACATCGATTCACTGCGCACAGACGCTAGTGCACCTATATAGGGAATGTGACGTTACAGGTAGCTCTCTTCGGATTGGAAGACAAACTCCGCACTGTGACTGAATTTTGTAACGCCTGTTAGGATCGGTGAAAAAACTCAATCCGTTTCGATCCGCTCTTCCACTATAAATAACCGCGGTTCACCTCATTCCATTCACCTTTTTCGTCACAAGATGTGGACTAACGTAGAATCGTCTACCCTACTATCGTCGATGCTGTTCAACAGGGACTATCCCATGTATGTCAAATCATCATGGGCAATTACCAAGATCACAGAGACAGCCGTTTGGAAACGAAGGATCTATGTGGTGAGACAAGGCTGTCTGAAGCGAGTCTTAATCTACGGTCCAGAGGCAGACAAAGTTTGAGGAAGAGAAGAAGATCCGTGCGATGCCCTCTATGTTAACTGAATGATGTTAACAAAAGAACGCCCTTTTCAGGGCCCCTCACCTATCTCGAAAAGATGCCTATTCTCTCTTGCCTAAAAACATTTTAGTCGATTTTTTGTGTGATAGATTTATGTCCGTAAATCTATGTGTTTCTATATCTCTAACCCTGTCTCTAACCACGTCTCTATGTCTATGTCTCTATTTGTCCTTAGAGTAGCGCGTATTCAGGTCAACTCCTTGCCACACTGTTCTGCCCGATTGAGGTCAGCCACTTGCAATATTGTCATTGTTTCCCCGTGTCCAGTGCCGTGACCTCACTCCTATTCAATTCCTATAGACCCTAGACAGTCCCAATTCCTTGTCGCTATACATTTCCTATGTTAAATTCCCATTGACCCTATAGAGTCCCACCCATGTGAAAGTCCCATAGACTCTATATCGTCCCCATTCACCACTACTACCGTGGTATGTACCGTGGTACGTTGAGAAATACCGAGGTACAAAATGTTTCAAGGTACCCAGATGTGTGTGTGTGTGTGTGTGTGTGTGTGTGTGTGTGTGTGTATGTGTGTGTGTGTGTGTATCTAACTAACCTGAGAGCTTTCGACTCTTAATGAGTCTTTTTCAAAGGCATATATAAATATGCAAAACACAGACAAAACAAACATTTTCCAGTATCCGCAACAAGTTGATATAGGCTGGTTGAGACATAATACATTTAAAGGTTTAATTCATGTAGAAACAGCCATGTAGAGTTTTGCAAACACAACGGTTTTTGTGTTTTATTTGTTTGTTTTGTCTGTGTTTTGTATATGCCTTTGAAAAAGACTCATTAAGAGTCGAAAGCGCTCAGGCTAGTTAGATACTAGTTTTGCACTGTTCGTCGTCAGTTTATTGCATTTATCTCAATCAATCCCTGACACACGTGATCCCTTGCTGGATCCAGTGCGCTTGAAAGGGCTGTTATTTGCCATATGCTTTGTATTCTTTATATATA
>JAECUM010022443.1:0-32671 GCA_016617855.1 Megalonaias nervosa | reverse complement strand
AAAACCACTCTCTTTAAGACAGGACTGTCATTGACATTCCTGAAAGACCATTTCGGGAGGACCCTTGTGTGACTGAACCAAGGAATGTACAGACTCTCAGAACATTACACACTACTCCTCCGATTTCACCCCTTGATCACAAAAAATGTTGTACAGAGACTTGTTTATATTCCACTATGGTCGTTTTGTTGTGTTTTTTATTCCTTTACTTAACCATATGGCTTTTATGTATTTTTGTCTTTCGTGTTGTTCACTAATAAAGATGACAATAAACGTGTCCTGAAAAAGTATAAAAACTCTTGTCTTGTTTGTCTTCGTGTCACAAGTGACATTTTATTACACTACTACTACCATGGCTACCTCTGCTGTCTCTGCTCCCTCTTCCTCCACTGTCAAAGTCATTGACGAACACGTAGATCGGACTAGTTGGGAGGCCTTGTATCTTCGCCATCCCTTTAACATGCTCATTGCTGGACCAAGCGGTTCAGGCAAAACCGAATTTGTCAAACGTTTGATCGAACATAAACATCATTTGATCGATCGTCCTCCTCAACGAATCGTGTGGTGCTATAAAGAGTGGCAATCGGCGTACAGCCTTCTGCGAGAAAGTCAAGGCGATTCCATCGTCTTTGTGGAAGGCATTCCTGTCGAAGACGACGGAATCGTGTCTGACCCTAGTCAAACTCATTTGGTTATTTTTGACGACATGTTAGGAGAAGACGAAGAAGAAATTAAACTCTGGTTTACGCGCAAAGGGCATCATCGTAATGCCAGTGTCATTTACATTACCCAAAATTTGTTTCAACAAAGTAAAGCCCATCGTACCATCAGTCTCAATGCTCATTACTTGGTGTTGTTTAAAAGCCCTAGAGATAAATCGCAAGTACAAGTCTTAGCCAAACAGTTAGGAACGCCTTGGCTGATTCATGCGTACGACGATGCCACTCAAACCCCACACGCTTATTTACTCGTGGATTTAAAACCCACTACTCCCGATTATTTGCGATTTCGTACCCATCTGTTTCACCCCTGGTGCCAAGACGGAGGACCTATCGTGTACACGTCTCCGTCGTCGACTTAATCACCCCAAAAAATCTATAAAAACCTCGGTCACTTTGACTCTGTCTCACACATTGTCAACATGACGTCCCTTCAGTCTCATCTTCCCATTAAATTGATTCGTGCCTTGTACGGCATCAGTCGCGAAAAAAATCCACAAATACGTGCTCGTGTCTTAGAAGCTAGTCTCAAAGAAGTCTTACGATGGTTTACGGTGACAGCACGTCAATTACTGCAAGGCATCATTCAGATTCCACATCAAACCAAACGTTTTTTTGAGAGAAACAAAGTGGCCTTGACGCAACTAGCCGATCCTCGCATCGACACTCAAACCAAAAAGCAAATCACTTTGAAACCTGGAGGAAGTGGATCTTTAGGAGGTGTCATCATTCGTTCCCTCTTAAAATGGGATCCTAATGCTCCCAAAGTTGTCCCCAAGAAAAAAGCCACACCCAAACGTACTCAGAAGAAAAAGAAAAAGAGCAAGGGTGTCAAGACCAGGTCACAGCCTCAGAAAAAGAAAAAGAAAAGCCCACAGAAAAAAGCTTCTACTCGCAAGAGAGTGTCTCCAACAACTTCTCCTCCAGCAGTGACACCCTCTTCCTCTTTAGCGGCAGTAGCCGCGGCTCACAAAGTACCTGCCCCCAAAGTCAAAGTCCAAGAGAGAACGGGTGTGTTACAGAGTTTACTGGATTTGTCCAAGCAAGAATTGTCTCGATTTAGTCCGTTGCGAACTCCTCCACGGCGTGTGTTGCCTGTCATCAAGTTGATACGACGTAAAGACAATCAGTGGCGACGCATTCCAGTATAAAATGACCTGAGGCAAACCATACGGATCAGTATTTTTTGTGCTACTGCACGTCCAAAGATGTTCCCTCCAAGAAGTGTACACCGTTACCATCGCCGTTCTTCTTCTTCGGTCCAAAAAGGAAAAGGAAAACGAAAAAGACAGTCACGTCATCCTAAGAAGCGCTTAGTCAAACATCGACGTTACCCCCAGAAAAGACACACTCGTCCAAAGAAAAGAGGAGTCACCAAAGAGGAGGATTCTTTGGTGATTTTGGAAAACACATCGTCACCTTTATGACAAAGCGATAGTCCCCCAAAAGGATAAAAGACCGTGCGACAAGTCATTGACGTTAGTGAATTTTTTTTGTTGTATGCCACGGAACCAACAAACCCACTGAAAAAGATGTCACCCCGCAAAAGACATTCCTCTTCTACCTCCAAAGGAAAGAAAAGGAAAGGACTGCCACCTCGTTTAGCCAAACATTGGGACATGTTGTCCGTCCTGTCCAAAGCTCCTTCACCCATGCGAAAAAAACTCATTCAAACAGCCTCCAAAGATGTTATTGATACCGTGTGCGAATGTTGTCTGAATGTCCTGAAAGGCACAATACCTTTGTCTAAACACCAGAAAGAATGCTTAGGCAAACATCGACACGTTCTTCGTCAAATGATCCAAAAGAAAATACCTATTCGTCAAAAGAAAAAGATGTTGGTGCAACGCGGAGGAATTTTACCCTTTTTACCCATGTTACTGAAAGGAGTCATGGGTACAATAGGAGGACCCTTACTGAAAGGAGTCATGGGAACAATAGGAGGACCCTTGCTGCAAGGAGTATTGGGAAACATGGGAGGATGAAGATCAAAAGGACCAAGAAGATAAAAGGGACCTCTGAAATCAAAAGATCTCAGACGTGATCCTTGAAATCTGATGGAAGGACGAAAACTAGCTTTAGTCCCTTACAAACGATGGATGGAATACCATCGTTGGCAAGAACAACGAACCCCACATTTACCTCCCAATCCTCATTTGACCGAGATGTCCCAGATACAACACGAACTGCAATCGTTGATGGATCGCAGCGATTTGTCAGAAACGGAAAAATCGCAACGGTACGGTCAATTATTGCAACGACTGCAACTCTTTCACCAGAAAGCTTTAGACGAAACAGCTCCACCCACTCTGAAAGATTTTAAGGCCTTGATGAAAAGTCCATCACCACCACCACTACCACTACCGCCATCGGTCAAGACAGACACAACCCCACGAAGGCCCGAGGAAGAAGAGGCACGAGAAGTTTTTCAAACACCGTCAGCAGCTCCCATTCCTAGTAAGATTGCAGCGTCCTTGTTGACCCCTTCCCCTACACCGCAACGAGAAGAACTTAAAGCTTGGGTTAAAAAGATGATGTCTACTCCACCTTCGACAGAGGTGAAAAAGAAAGAAGGGAAACCAGAAGTGAAAAAAGAAAAGAAGACCAAAGCCATTCCATTACCACCACCTCCACCACCACTACCTTCCACTTCTACGCCCGTGGCACATCGGACACGTAAGACCGTTTCCAAACCACCCCCTCCTTCCATTCCGACTAGCATTCGTGAAAATTGGATCACTTATTAAAACATGGAGAAGGTGTTAACCAGCATTTACTACGATCCAGCTCATCCTGCAGGTTACGGAGGAGTTCAGAAATTGTATCGTGCTGCCAAAACTCGACTGAAAAGTATCCGTTTACCTCAGGTGCAACGCTGGTTACAAGAACAAGCCACGTACACCTTACACAAACCCATTCGACGAAAATTTTCCAGAAGTCGCACCCAAGTGGAGGGTATCGATCACCAATGGTAAGCCGATTTAGCCGATGTCTCTCATTTAGCCACCTACAATCGTGGCTACAAATATTTGTTTTGTGTCATCGACGTCTTTTCCAAATTTGCTTGGGTCGTACCATTGACTTCCAAATCGAGCAGTGAGTTAGTGCGAGCCCTCAAACTGGTGTTGAAACAAAGTGGTCGTCACCCTCTTCGATGGCAAACGGACAAAGGTACCGAATTTCTAAACCAAGCTTTCCAAAAAGAATTGAAGAAACGTGACATTCATTTTTTCACCACCGAGAATCCTGAAACCAAAGCCAGCATCGTGGAACGTTTTCAACGTACCTTGAAAGAACGCATGTGGAAATATTTTACGCATCAACACACTCTCAAGTACATTGACGTCTTGCCACACCTCGTTCAATCGTACAACCAATCTTACCATCGGAGCATTGGACGTGCCCCCCAAGAAGTGACTCCCGACAACGAAGTGACCGTCTTCGAGCGCCTGTTTGGACCGTCCACGACAGTGCCTGTCCCCAAGAAAGGTGGAGTGTTGGCCACGGGAGATTGGGTACGCATTGGCAAAACCAAACGCACTTTCGACAAAGGTTACTTACCCAATTGGACCACCGAATTGTTTCGTGTCACTGAACGTGTGCGTGGTCGTTATCCTCCCGTCTATAAATTAGAGGACATGAACGGGGAAGTGTTAAAAGGAACGTTTTACTTACCCGAGTTACAACGTGTGACCAAAAAAGAAGACGACGTGTACGAGATCGAAAGCATTCTCGATCGAAGAACTCGTAAAGTAGGAAAGAAACGTGTCAAAGAAGTCAAAGTACGTTGGAAAGGATATCCTCCCAGTTTTGACTCTTGGATCGACGCTTCGCAACTCATCGACTATAAAAAGAAGTGACCATCATGCCCTTCAACACAGTCTCAGCTACTGCAGTGACCACTCCTTCCCCCAGTTCTTCTCTGCAAGATCTACAAAAACAACCCTTGTGGGTGTGGTGTGGAGAACGTGTGCCTAAAACTCAAATCGTCTTTTTCTGCCAAATCTTTGTGGTGTATTGTGTCATCGGTGCTGCCATTGCCAATTTGAGTTTGCAACAAGGAGATAAACAATTGTGGACCATTTTACTCAGCAGTTGCATTGGTTACCTTCTTCCCAATCCGTCTCTGAAATATTCCTCTAACGGAAACAACAACAACGGGAGCCTTGTGTCCAACGTCAGTTCCAACAGTCACCCTAACCATCCTCTTTTAGACACTCCTCTCACTTCCAGTGACTCCTCGGATACTAGAACTGTGGAATTATGAACAACCAATTTTACTTAACGTTACCCAGTGACAGTTCCATGGAGGTGTTTCCCAATAACACTTTGTGCTGTTTCTCGGCCAAATTACCTCAGGCCATCCGATTGGATCACGAAGCCCGTTGGGAAGTGGCTTTGGTAGAAATTATTCACCCTACACAAATCAAAAACATCGTCGAAAATCAAAACACTTTGACGATAGAAGTTTGTGACGATCAAGTGCAACAATTCATGGATGAACGCGCTAGTGGTGGTGGTGTAGCTGACTTTATGAAAACACCAAACCCCATAACTAAACGAACCACTTATCTGTTGAAAGTTCCTGCAGGTTATTATTTTAGTGGTCAACATTTGGTGAACACCATAGCTGAGAGGTTCAATTTCATGTTTAGTAAAGCTTTGGAGAAAGCCAAAAAAAGTGTCACCATCGAGTACCACAAAATATCTCGTCGCCTACTGATGAAATTTTCTGAGGACAAAGTATTGGCCATTACATTTTGTCCTGAATTGTATGACATTTTGGGTGGAGACCCTAAGTTAATCAAGATTGCAAACGAAATACCAGCCGTGACCAGTAACGTGGATTTTGCGAAATATTTTCGATTCCCTGTAGAAATGAACCTAGGACTGAATTTGATTTTTGTGTACTCCGATGTGGTGGAGTACAACGTAGTGGGACACACCTCCGTACCGTTACTGCGTGTCATTCCTTTCAAAGTGGATTCTGCCACGAGGGCTGACGAGGAAGGTGGAAACACCTATCACGTTCACCGTGAATTTGTAAATCCTCACTATTTGTCCGTCAGTAAGCCGTATTTCGACACTGTCAACATTACTATAAAAGGAGATCTGGGGCAAAATATTCCATTCACCAAAGGGAAAGTCACAGTGAAACTCCATTTTCGAAAACGATTACTCTAACTTTTTGTCAGTCATGTATCCTGTGTACCAAGGAGTTGCTCGACAGCGAGGACATGGTTTAGGTGATATGCTCAAATCGGCCTTTCGTACAGTGGTTCCCATTTTGAAACCGATGGTGACACGAGGATTGCACGCCTTAAAAGATGCCGCGTTGACGCAAGGTAAAGAATTTCTCCAAAATGTCATCATTGACAAACAAAGCCCCAAAGAAGCTTTCTTGAGAGCAGGCAAAAATGTTTTGCTTCAAACGGGCAAAGACCTTTTGGGTCGGCGAGAAACTCCTATAAATGCCCTGGGCAATGCTGAGTTAGGCATTCCTGCTTCCCTGAGGCCACAGCAAGGACAAGGCAGAAAAAGACGACGAAAACACCCTTTCAGAGGACTTCACGCCCCTAGAGCTAGAAAGACAAAGAAAAGAAAAACCGTCCGAGAGTTAGACGTTTTTGATTATTAAAAAAAAGGAAAATGATGCACCGAGAGTCTTGTGCTTGTTCCAAGTCGGAACTGGATCTGTTTGCCATGCCACCCACCATGATGACGATGCAAGAATCCCAATGGGTGGAATTTCATCCCGTCTCCTCTTTGGTGGATTCCGCTCCCATCGAGTTTGAAATCAAAGGACAGCCCGAAGATTACATCGATCTGAATAATAGTTACTTGTATCTAAAGCTGAAAGTGATCAAAACCGACAACACCAATCCGGGAGCCGATGCCGCAGTAGCTCCCGTCAACAATTTCATGCATTCCTTGTTCAGCGAAGTGGATTTGTACTTGAATAACAAACTGATCAGCAGTAGCACGGATACTTACCCTTACCGAGCGTACCTAGAAAATCTCTTGACGTACGGAAAAGAGGTCAAGAACACTCATCTGGATGCTTGCGTGGTATGGAAACCTGACACTGCAGGTGAGAACACGTTTAACGACAGAGCCCTGACAGCCGATGACGATCCTCACAATGTGGGTTTTAACGATCGTCGAAGGAAAATCCTGCAAGGTCGTAGTTTAGAACTGATGGATCGTTTGCATTTGGACATGTGGTTGCAAGAGAAGTATTTGCTGAACGGAGTGGATATTCGCCTGAGACTCAATCGCAGCAGTGTCGCTTTCCATTTGATGGCTCAAGCCAACGAGTACAAAACCATCATCCAAGAAGCCAGACTTTACGTGCGACGTGTAGAAGTGTTACCTAAAGCGGGAAACGACATCAGTCAAACATTGAGCAGATCGACCGCCAAATATCCGATACGACGTGTCGAAGTGAAAACATTCACCATTGCTACTGGACTCCGATCCAAGATCGAAGATCATCTGTTCCAAGGACAGTTACCCAAACGTTTAATCGTTGGTATCGTCAGTAATGCAGCCTTCAACGGAGCCCACGATCAAAATCCTTTCCAGTTTAAGCACTACAGAGTGTCCAAAATTGAAGTCAGTCGCGATGGCAAGACTTTGTGTACCAGACCCTTCGAACCTAACTTTGCCCAGAAGAATTACTTGAGATCGTACTTGTCCCTGTACGAAGCTACGGGGCAACTAGGAACCAACGCCAGTCACGGTATTTCGTACGAAGATTATGTCGGAGGTTACACTTTGTGGGCCTTTGATTTCACTCCAGACCAAGGCAGCGACGAGGGACATTTCCACCCTATAAAATCCGGTCAACTGCGTGTGGAACTTCAGTTTGCAGAAGCTCTCACTGAGACGGTCAACGTCATCCTGTATGCTGAATTCGATAATACCATAGAAATCAACAGTTTGAGAGAAGTCATTCTAGACTATTAAACACAATGGAAGACTCCTATCCCTCTTTAAACAATGGAGAATCTTTGGACATGGAATGGGAGGATAGCGTGAAAACAGAACCCCAAGACGAAGTCAAAGAGGACGAGGTAGTCGTCAAGTCCAGATGGCCAGAACAAGAACAACATTTAGTGTCCTGTTTTGCTAAACACCTGGCGGATAAAATTACGGAACTGAGTAAGAAAGATTGTTACGGATGTCAAAACGATCATCCCAGTCAAATTCAACACGATAAATGTATGATGATGAGTCAAGAAGAAAAATTGGACGAGTATCTGGACGACGCTTGGAGTCTCATCTCAGAAGAAACCGTGTTGCATGAGTGGTATAAAGGCTTGCGTGATCATTCCTGTCCTCCACTGACTACTCTAGAGATCTATCGCATCGAAGCTCTCTTAGCCCAGAGTGTGGAGACAAGGCAAAGAAACGGATATTTGACAGATCGTTTCAAACAAAAAGTCAGAATTGAATTGATGACTTATCATTACCTGTGAAAAAAACAAAAACAACACAACAGAACATGGATACCTGGGAACTTTATTACCTTTTGAACAATAGTTCGTATACTGCTTCTTGGAATCCTGTCGTGTGCGCTAAAGATGAACTACCTCATCGCAAACCTCAAGACCATCAAGCTTATGTCATCAACACGGACGAAAGTCATCTTCCAGGCACTCACTGGGTTGCCGTCTACTTCCCTCAAGAGAATTGTGTGGAATATTTTGATTCGTATGGATTACCCCTTTGGAAGACGATATCATTGACTTTATGAGAAGAAATGCCCAGACGACACGATACAATAATGTGAAATTACAAGGCACAGATTCCATGGTGTGTGGACAATATTGTGTATATTTTCTTCATCAACGCAGTCTTGGATATCCTTTAGAACATTTAGTGACTTATTTTGATCGTCACTCTTCTAGAAACGATGAGAAAATAGATCGATGGTTTTGTGACCATTATAGTTATCTTTTGTCTTTAGCTAGGAAACGTAGTGTACATCAATGGCCTCATGACTTCCATCAATGGAAATCTCACATGATTTCACAACGTTGTCAACCTTGTCAAAAATAATTTGTTTGATGTTACTTGTTACTTGTGAGTTATGACTTGTTACTTGTTACTTGAATAAAAAATGTTGTGTTTTGAAAAAATGTGTCTGTCGTTTGTTTTCAAAAAACACTGTGAATATATGCTCTTTGACTTCTTTCTATCCCTCATCATGACATTCGCTATCATAGCGTTCCGACACTAAAACCGAGTAGGGATGTTTTCTATCGCGTCCGCGTTTGAACCATATAAAGCGGGTGGGTCTCCAGTCTGACCATTCACTGTTGACTCGTCAACCTATGAAGATGCCTTCCAGACTAGCCCAGCTGAACGAAGCGTATGTCAATTTACATCGTGTCAGGCTAAACCTGATACCGAAGCCTGAAGAAATAGAGAATGTTAGAATGCTCTCCACAGTCCAAGGTATGATAGAAGAGATGTTTAGAAAAAAAAAAAAAAAAGAACAAGAAGAATGGACTGAGAAATACAGACTTCAGAAGAAGCAGAGAGAAGAACAACAACAACAGCAGCAGCAGCAGCAGCAAGAACCAGACAGAGGTTTTGTGGACTGTCAAGTAGACACCAAAGAATTCTCTTTCTCTTTTCGCAGAAGCAGACCGTATCCAATAGGAAAGCCTACTGCCAGACGGGGACGCAATCTTAGACAGTAAAAAAGATTGCCATTACTTCCGTGAACAAAAAAAACAGCCCTTTTCAGGGCTACCCAATACTCTCGAAAAGACATACTCATTCAATTTGCTAAAATTTGTCATTAGAAAATAGAAGTGTGTCTATAAGCACTTCGTTTCTTTTGTCAGTGAAACAAAATATTTGTGTGTTTGTATGTTTACAAAAAAAAATAGAAGTGTGACTATAAGCACTTCGTTTCTCTGTCTTGTCCAATCGTGTCTGCCTGTGTTTGTAAGTAAAAAGTAAAAAGTCAACGTGAGTGCTTCTTTTAAGTCCGCGTGTTACATGTGATGGTAAATTTGAGTGCTAGGGAATGTTTACTTTCACGTCCGTGCTTCAAGTATATAAATTGGTGCGATCGTCAGTCTGGTTACCCACGTTGACGTAGCAACTGCAACAACAACATGAGTAGACTCACAAAACTAATAGAACTTCAGATGCACCTGGAGCATGCCAGGCGTCTCCTGGATGAACTGACTATGGAGGCGCTTGCAGAAAGTGACAAACTTAAGGAAGAGGAGGAGAAGAAGAAGAAAGAAGAGGAGAAGGAAAAGAAGCGAGGGATACTACCTCACCTATTCCTTAGGCCTCAATGTGAGGTCAAACCTGAGGTGAGGACAACAACGCCTCCACAACCAGTAGCAGTACGGCAAACTGTGCCAAGAGTCACTGTCCTCCAAACAGAAAACTGGGAGGAGGAATTGGAAAGGCAGAGGCAAGAGTGGGAGCCTCGACGTCAGCATCCCAGGGTGCTAAATAGAAGAAGAAGGGAACAAGTATTCACTATCCCTCAAACTGAGGAGTGGGATAGTGAAGCAAATCAACCTCCCTCTGCGCTCCCAACCACACGCATCAATTGGGAGCAGGATTGGAGCCGGCGATGCGTGTGTGGTGCCCGCCCTGGGAGATGTCACCATTAGCCAGGTGCATCTGAAGTTTAAAAAACAGCCCTTCTCAGGGCTAACCAGATCTCTAGAAAAGAGAACTTATTCAATTTGCCAATTCGTGTGAATGTAGTGTAGTGTGACTATAAACACCCACTCTTTACTGATGTGTGTGTGTGTGTGTGTGTGTGTGTGTGTGTGTGTGTGTGTGTGTGTGTGTGTGTGTTAGCATGCACGTTAGTTGGTGTGGATAGTATATGGGTGTGTGTTTTTTCTTCTCTTCCTTCGTTGGTGTGATAGTATAATGTGTGTTTTATGCTTGCTCGTTCGTTGGTGTGGATAGTATATTGTGTGTTTTATGCTTGCTCGTTCGTTGGTGTGGATAGTATATTTGTGTGTTTTATGCTTGCTCGTTCGTTGGTGTGGATAGTATATTTGTGTGTTTTATGCTTACTCGTTCGTTGGTGTGGATAGTATATTTGTGTGTTTATTTTCTTCTCTTCCTTCGTTGGTGAGGATAGTATATTTGTGTTTTTATGGTTGCTCGTTCGTTGGTGTGGATAGTATATTTGTGTGTTTTATGCTTGCTCGTTTGTTGGTGTGGATAGTATATTTGTGTGTGGGTTTTTTATTCTTCTCTTCCTTCGTTGGTAGGATAGTATATTTGTGTGTTTTATGCTTACTCGTTTGTTGGTGTGGATAGCATATTTATGTGTTGTTTTTTTTTCTTATTTCCTTCGTTGGTGAGGATAGTATATTTGTGTGTTTTATGCTTGCTCGTTCGTTGGTGTGGATAGTATATTTGTGTGTTTTATGCTTGTTCGTTCGTTGGTGTGGATAGTATATTTGTGTGTGGTTTTTTTCTTCTCTTCCTTCGTTGGTGAGGATAGTATATTTGTGTGTTTTATGGTTGCTCGTTCGTTGGTGTGGATTGTATATTTATGTGTTTTTGTTTTCTTCTCTTCCTTCGTTGGTGAGGATAGTATATTTGTGTGTTTTATGCTTGCTCGTTCGTTGGTGAGGATATTATATAATATGTGAAGTGAGTGTAAGGGATTTTTTCCATCACATCCGTGCTTGAAGTATATAAAAGCATAGCGTTCGTCATTCGTGCCATTCTACACAGAATAAAAAGGAGCAGCAAAATGGATCTAATCAACAAGTTAAGAGATAGTTGGTGGTGGATGGTAGATGGAGTCCATGTGGTGGAAAAACTTCAAAAGGAGTGGAGGTTTCCAGTCAGCCTAGACTTTATGGCGAGACTCAAAGCAGCAAGTTATCATTTGCAAATGATAATAATGGAAGAAGCAGATAAGTTGAGAGGCTTCAACTATCCGAAATATGTGAGAATAGGAACCTTGAAGGAGATTTTGGATATTGTCATTGAAGTGGGATCTTTTTTGGAAGGTATCTTCTCTTTAACAGAATGTCCTTTTGTCAAAAAGGGCTTAGACAATATCACAAAAGCGGAAGACCTAATGAGACAAGTACTGGAAGAAGAAGTCAAGAAGATCAAGGAGACCTGGGCAAAAGAGAGGAAGGACAAACAAAACCAAAAAAAGAAAGAAGACTTTGAGAAATTAAATCAGAACTGGATAAAGATACAGGAAAAATTTAGAGCTCTGGGACATCCTGACTGGATGCCAGAAGAAGAAAAGAAGAAGAAGAAGAAAGGAATTATTGGGAAAATCAGGAGTTGGTGGAAGAACTGGAGAAGATGAAGGAAGAAGAACCCAAAGACCCTTTTCAGCGTCACTTCCTATGCCTCGAAAAGATCTTAATTTTCACTTTGCCTAAACAAAAAAAAAAATTTTAAAAACCCTTACTCTACTAAAACACGAACGCGCCTAATTCGTGTTTGTCTATAGCAATGACACAGGTGGCCTGACGTAACAGTACTACTTTGCTACATTGTTGCCAATGACCAGTACCGTGACGTTACCTTACCTGTTCCATTCTTCTTGGAGCTATACAGGCCCAACATTTCCTAATACAAAATTTCCATTGGGTCTATAGTCACCCAGGCTGATTTTTGGGGTCTATAAATCGCGGGGCCATAGTCGCCCAGGCTGATTTTCCTTCTTTGGCATGATTGGGTCTACGGTAACCCACTACACTACTCCAGACAATGATTATTAGTTTTTGAATTGGAATCTCCTCATCATTTCAGCTGACCTATCGCTTGTTAAATCATATAAAATGGTATTGTTGATGACATGTGCTTGAAGCACAAGATTCAAGTGCCATTTCGCACATATTTCACGTTTACAGTATTTACAGCATAAAGTCTGCCAAGTTAATCCACATGCATTGCCAAATGAGAAGTCCCTCTTGGCCTTGTTTCAAATTTCTTAAGCTTTTTACCACTATTTTGATTTTATAGTTCAGGAGAGAGACGAACATACTTAAATGATATATATTCATATCTGAATAGAAAGCTTCAAACAAATTAACCACCTAAAATTTGGTAGACATTCAACTTTTAAAGAAAGTTACACTCACCATGCTCGTTCCTAGCTGAATCATTTAAACGTGTTTTAGTTTATACACTTACAGGATTGATGGACATCAACTCGATTTCAAAAATGTGATTCAGTCCAATGATATGGATAGTGGATTTAAGTTTAAACTTGTATTCTAAGGCTGGGTGTAATTGCATATCTTGTCAGAGATATAATTTCTACCAGTCACTTGAATCATCGAACGTTTGATGCCTATATATGAGTACATACGGATCAAAGTTGTATATTTATGACACTACGTATCATGTATCTCGTCACAAACATTTAATAATAAAAATTAAAAGAATTACATGGATGTTATAAAACGAGTGGAACATGTATACGACCTATTAATTCATACAGAAGTCAAGACTTGCCTCAAATGTTAGGCAACTTTGCGGCTAAGTGCCAAACAGTATGATATTTTAAGTTTACCTTTATTGTGGTACACACGTACTGTATATATGGTAACCAGTAACTGTATTTAGGTCAAAGAAGAGATCGATTTTCATTGCGCGCATGGTTTCGTTATCGCATTAGCCTTCACGTCGTGTACCAGATACTTGAAAATTGCTTTAAATCATAGTAAACAAAAGACGCTCGCTCGACTACATTTTATTTAATCTACTACAATTGTTCTCTCTCTTTCCTTCCTAGTGTGGTGTGTGTGTGTGTGTGTGTGTGTGTGTGTGTGTGTGTGTGAGAGAGAGAGAGAGAGAGAGAGAGAGAGTCTGGGTATATGCAGGTAGGAAAAAGAGATGAAAGTCAGTCACAACATATTGCTATAGGGATCTTGAAAACAGATTACAAAATATACTGTAATATTAAACTTTCTTTTCAAAACGAGAACAATGGACACACTACATCCACGCTGGCAAACTGGCCTCCTAATTTTCACGTCTTCTATTTTTTGAGTGTTTAGTATGCGAATGAGATTTTATCATTATACTGAGAAAAGAGAAACTGACATAAACGTATTTTAAGTCTAAATTACTCAGCAGAGCTGTCTTATAGCCTATTTTAAGCAAATATAATGTGAAGGAGGTTCAGTTGTTGTTGTTGTTGTTGTGGGGCTTAACGCCATTTTTCAGCACACGATAGGCTATACATGGCGGCCAGTATTAATGGTGGAGGAAGAAACCGGGAAATCCCGGGAAAGAACCACCGACCCACGAGAAGCTACTGGCAAGCTTTCTCACATATCCACATTCGCCGAATCCTAGACTCGAACCCACGCAGACAGAGGTGAGATGGCAGTGATCCGTAACGAAGAGCGCTTTAGACCACTCGGCTACTCGGGGCCCCAAGGAGGTTCAGTGATAAGGGACATAGAGGCAACATTGGTAGGAACTACCCTTAGGAGATATACGTCTGAAAGTCATACGGTATTCCACAACGGTTGACTCTTCAGTTCAATGTGGGTAAAATATTTGTACTCGATAAAAATAGAGCTGAACGATACGGAATCGACAGTTACACTATTATAACTAAATCTTGTTGATAGTAGTGAGTGGGTCTTAGTATTAAATTTGGTCTTTTGTACCCTAGGGTCAAAATTTATAGGGTCACGTAGACTTCTATATTAAATTTGGTCGTTTTATACTAGAGGGTCAAAATGTCTAGGTGGGCTACTCTAGGGTCAATGGGAATTGACGCCTCGGTACTGGACACTGGCAACTGTTGCAGTTGGTTGACCTCAATCGGACGGAACAGTGAGGCAAGGGTATGACCTGAATACGCGCTACTCGAAGGATAAATAGAGACATAGACATAGAGACGCGGTTAGAAACAGGGTTTGAGGCATAATCAGAGACATAGACTTATGATACAAACATAGATTTATGAACATAAATCTATCACACAAAACAAATATCGACAAAACTTTTTTAGGCAAGAGAGAATAGATATATTTTCGAGGCAATGGAGTGGCCCTGAAAAGGACAGTTTAACTTTTTCTAATTTCTCTCCTCCCTTCTTCTTCTCCACCATCTTCTCACCTCATTACATTCTTTGTCTTCTTCTTCTTCTCATTCTCCTTGTTCTCCTCCTCCTTCTTCTCCTCTTGTTTCCTTTCCTCATTTTCCTTTTCTTTTTCAATCTTGTCATTCCAGCTTCTCATTTTTTCTTCTCCTTCTCCTCTTCTTTCTTTTTTTCCTCATCTTCCTCAGGTCTGGCACTTTCTGCAATGGCCTCCATGGCCAGCTCATCCAGGAGTCGCCTGTTATACTTCAGGTGCATCTGAAGATCCGATAATTTGCTTATTCTGCTCATTTTTGAATGTTGAGTAGTCAACGATGGGTAGCCAGACTGACGAAAGCTACGGTTTATATGCCTCAAGCACGGACGTGAAGGAAAACATCCCCTTGCACAAAACTAACAATACCCATTCCACCATCAATAACGTGGAACGTGGGGACCTAAAAGAAACACATTCACTTTTTCCCTACAAACACACTTTATTAACACTCACATATATAAAAAACACATAGACTATCTTACAGGTCAGGAAAACGAAGTGTTTATAGGCATACGTCTATTTTTACTTACAAACACACACACACACACACACACACACACACGCACGCACGCAAACCAGCTCGCTCACCGCTCCTTGGAATCCTGTCCTGTGCGCTAAAGATGAACTACCTCATCACAAACCTAAAGACCATCAAGCTTATGTCAGTAACACGGACGACAGTCATCTCCCAGGAACCCACTGGGTAGCCGTCTACTTTCCTAACGATGACTGTGTGGAGTATTTTGATTCGTATAGATTACCACCTTTGGAAGACGACGTCATCGACTTTACGAGAAGAAATGCCCAGACGACACGATTGAATAATGTGAAATTACAATGAACAGATTCCATGGTGTGTGGACAGTATAGCATGTGTTTTTTCATCAACGCAGTCTTGGATATCCCTTGGAACATTTAGTGACTTATTTTGATGGTGACTCTTCCAGAAAAGATGAAAAAGTAGACAGATGGTTTTGTGACCATTATGGATATCTCTTGTCTATAGCTAGGAAACGTAGTGTACATCAATGGCCAAATGACCTCCATCAGTGGAAGTCTAACTTTACTTCACAAGGTTGTCAACCTTGTCAAATATGGATATTTGATATTGTATGAATTGTTATATTATGCGTTGGTTAATTGTTGGTTGAATAAAAACTTTATCGTTTGAAAAACGTACGGTGGTTTCCTTTAAAAATTTTTTATCACTATCTGTGTTCTTTGACTTCTGTCTATCCCTTTCCATGAAATGAGCTAGACCGTTCGTACCGAAAACAAATATCGTAGGGATGTTTTCTATCACGTCCGCGCTTGAGTCATATAAAGCGCAGCGGTCTCCAGTCTGACCATCCATTGTTGACTCGTCAACCCATGAAGATGTGTTCAAGACTAGCTAAGCTGATTGAAGCCCATGTGAATTTACGTCGTGTCAGTCAAAACCTGATACCCAAGCCTGATGAGACGGAAAATGTTTAGATGTTAAAAGTGTCCCAAGACCTGGTAGAAAAGGTCTTTTAAGACGAAATCAAGAAGGAACAAAAAGACTGGACCGAGAAATACAGACTCCAGAAACAGCAGAGAGAACAGCAACAGCAGCAGCAACAGCAGGAGCCAGACAGAAGTTTTGTGGACTGCCGTGTGGACACGAAAGGGTCCACCTTCTACATCCGAAGAAGCAGACCCTATCCTGTGGGAAAACTCACAGCCAGACAGGGACGCATTCTTAGACGATAAGAGATTGCCTTAATCCCCAACAAAGCAGTCTTTTTCAGGGCTATTTTCAACAATTTTGAAAAGGCATGCTACTCATTTGCCAAAATATTTGTCTGTCTTTGTGTGTTGGTAGGTTAAAAAAATAGATGTGTGCCTATAAACACTTCGTTTCTCTGGCTTGTAAGATAGCGTGCGCGCGCGCGCGTGCGTGCGTGCGTGCGTGTGTGTGTGTGTGTGTGTGTGTGTGTGTGTGTGTGTGTGTGTTTGTAAGTAAAAATAGACGTATGCCTATAAACACTTTGTTTTGATTTTCAGTGATGTTTTTGATTTGTGTAGGGTGAATCATTTCGACCAAAGCCACTTCCCAATGGGCTTCGTGATCCAGTCGGATGGCCTGAGGTAATTTGGCCGTGAAACAGCACAGAATATTGTGGGGAAACACATCTATGGAACTGTCACTGGGTAAAGTTAAGTAAAATTGGTTATTCATAATCCCAGAGATCTGGTGTCCGAGGGGTCACTTGAGGTCAGAGGAGTGTCTATAAGAGGATTGTTGCTGTTGTTTTGTTGGTGACTGCTGGGAGGGTGACTGGCGTTGGCCTCAAGACTCCCGTTGTTACCGTTTGAGTATTTCAGGGAAAGATTGAGGAGAAAGTAACCGATGCAACTGCTTAGTAAATGGTCCACAATTTTTTGTCTCCTTGTTGCAAACTTAGATTGGCAATGGAGGAACCGATGACACAATACACCACAAAGATTTGGCAGATAAAGACGATTTGCATTTTAGGCACACGTTCTCCTCATTACACCCACAAGGACTGCTTTTGTAGATCTTGCAGAAAAGAAGAAGAAATGGATGAAGAAGTTGTTGCTGTGGTGGTTGAGACTGTTAAAGGGCACGATGGTCACTTCTTTTTGACTTCTTTGACACGTCGTTTTCCAACTTTACGGGTTCTTCGATCGAGAATATTTTTGATATCGTACACTTCGTCTTCTTTTTTGGTCACGCGTTGTAACTCGGGCAAATAGAACGTTCCTTTTAACACGTCCACGTTCATGTCTTCCAATTTATGACGGCCACGCACTCTGGGTTTTAAATCCACGAGTAAATAGGCGTGAGGGGTTTGAGTGGCATCGTCGTACGCATGTGTCAGCCTAGAAGTTCCTAACTGTTTGGCTATCGCTTGCACTTTCGATTTATCTCTAGGGCTTTTAAACAAAACCAGGTAAAGAGCATTGAGACTGATGGTGCGATGAGTTTACTTTGTTGAAACAGACTTTGGGTGATGTAAATGACACTGGCATTACGATGATGCCCTTTGCGCGCAAACCACAGTTTAATTTCTTCTTCGTCTTCTCCTAACAAGTCGTCGAGGATGACCAGATGAGTTTGACTGAGGTCAGACACGATCCCATCGTCTTCGCGAGTAGTGACTTCCAAAAACACGATGGAATCGCCTTGACTTTCTCCCAGGAGGCTGTACGCCGATTGCCACTCTTTGTAACACCACATGATACGTCGAGGTGGACGATAGATCAAATGATGTTTATATTCGATCAAACGTTTGACAAATTCAGTTTTGACTGAACCGCTGGGTCCATCAAGTAACATATTAAAAGTATGGCGAAGATATAAGGCCTCCCAACTAGCACAATCTAAGTTTACGTCGATGACTTGGAAAGTGGTGGAAGAGGGAGCAGAGATAGCAGAGGTAACCATAGTGAAGGGAATTTCACTTTTGAAACGAAGACAGACAAGACAAGAGTTTTTATACCTTTTTGCAGGACACATTTAATTGAAACCATTCTTAAAATTGAACACGAAAGACAAAAGTACATAAAAGCCAAATGGTTAATTACATCAATGTAATACACATCAAAATGATCAAACTGGAATACAGAACATTTTTGATGACGAGGGGGTGGTGTCCTAGGGACAGTTTGTAATGTACTTAGAGGTTCTACACTTGGCACAGTCACACAGGGGTCCTCACAGAATGGCTTTTCTGGGATGTCCATGTCAATGATGGTACTGTCCTGAATGGAGTTGTTTTCCTCGGTGTCGGGTTCTTCTGGTACTGTGGCTAACACAGGTTTAAAAGTTACTTTTTTACTGAATGTTTGAATTTATGATCACAAATCTTGGGCATAGATTGCCGCTTCTTTTGTCCAAGCCTCGAAACCCAAATTTTTCCAGTCACGTACATCTGGCCATCTTCATTGACTAAAAGTTGACGACTCTATTTTTCCCGTAGAGGTCGAGAAGTATCGTGATCAAAGCGCAAGGATTGTAATAGAATGAATCTCTCGTGTAAATTTACATGTTTTTGGTGGTACCTCACAATACAGATCGTGAAAAGCCCACAAGGAATCGGCCGATAAACGAAATTCCAGATAGGAAGTCACTAAGATACACACCACAAGACGACCCAAATTCATTGGAAACAGTTCTCGTATAAAGTGTTGGTTATCCGCCACAGTCGAATAGTGTCATTGATTTCCTTCCACGGCAATTGTTGTATCACTAATGATAAAGGTCGTGGCATGGTAGGAAGTTTATTTACCCTCTTTTATTGTAGGTAATAAGTGTATTTTTTGAACAGAAGCGGTTTTATATCAGTACCGTACCAAAAGTTTTTAGTCACTAACTCACACACCACACGTCGCACAGACGTTTCCTCTTGAAACAAGATTTTTTAGTTGAAAAGAATTTTGTAATCCTCTAACTCTTCCGTTGGAATTCGGTGTACTATGGTCACCTTGTAAGTAGAATGAGTGGCATCGCAAATTTTATGAATCTCACGTGAAGCATCAATGTCTGACCCATGGAACACTTTGAAATGAATCAGTCCTCTTATACCATTATGGTACCAGTGGTTCCAACATCGACGACGTAACGGATCCAATTGTTCTTTGCGTTGGACTTGTATTTTGACAAACTCTCGGTAGATGCTTTCTCTCAATTCCACAGACAAACCACGAATGTTCTTCTTGTAAAGTATCCATCAAGAGATTACTGAGGTCGTCCCACTACAGGTAGGTAGTGACAGTGCGGAGACCATCGAGAGTGTTCCAGGTAAGAGGAATCTCTCTGCTTCTATTCGTGAAGTGACACACCGCAAATGAAGCACTTGACTTTAGTACCTTTGCCAAAGTAGATGAATCCGGCTCTGGCTAATTTTTCGGGGGTAGGTCTTCCCGGATATTTAGGCCATTTTCCTTGGAAGGTTTGGAATCGACCTTCAAAGTCGCAGTATTCATATAAACGCACATGGAACGAATATTCTTCTTTAACAGGCTCATTTCGATGAGAGTATGGAAACATGAAATAGTTTGCTCAGGCATGAATGACATCCGTAGGGTGGTAGCCGCATGGTTTCACGTGGAGGATGACGTTGACATGAAAACCAGTACAGTGTCCACGATAACCAGTGGTATCGCTTCGCATCCGTCAGGTTTGACACGCACAGCATCACTTTCAATGGTAGGTATTGTAGTAACAGTAGTCATAGAAACGTTCCTATAATGTGGTACTGAATCACTGAGGTCACAGCGTACGGCATCCCTGCAATCGCAAGGCACGACATCGTACTCCATTTGAGAATCAACGAACTTGAATGGTGTCTGTTAGGATTCATCTTTCTCGTTTGGCACTGTTAGTCAGAATGAACTATCGGTCTTCGACGTTTTCCCATTTTATATGCTGACCAAAAATATCGACGTGTCCGTACAGTAAAGTGAAGTGGTTGGAAAGACGCACTGGCTTCTAGTACATGATTTGATACACTTTTTCCAAAGGCCGACTGACGACTTGGGGTGTGGCTAAACATACAATCTTGTGAGGTTGGTAGGTGGTCACTTTAAAATCTTGATCCTCTCCAGACTGCAAGGCTTCTTTCAATACCCCATAGTTCACCACTTGACTGCTGCGATAACTGAGAATCAATCCTTTAACCTTACACTCGGTATGCACTTCTCCTTCGGGGTCCCGTTATTCGTAGCCGTAATATTTCGGACTGCCACTAGAAAAAGCTAGAATCTTGTCGTCGGGGTCATAAACGGTCTCCTTCGATATCAGAATGTCGGTGACCCAGGCGATCGATGTAGATGCAACTGTTCGTGTCAAAATAAAACAGACGATCCCCTAACAATTCTAAAGCTTCGTACAATTTTAAGCGAGCATGGGCTGTCCAAATTCTTCAGCCTCTACAAAGTCCAGTTCTTCTTCGTAATTTACCAGGATCAAGTCCTCAAGAAGGACGTCCACGTGTTTCATGTATTTGGTTTTGTCGTGAATCATCTTGAAGTAGCGGGAAGGTTCTGTGCCATTTTGCCCCACAAGTAATTTAACATCACTTTGGCAAACGATCACGTTCCTTCGCTTTTCTTCACGTGGTCTAAAGTGATGCCTTCCCGGTCCAAGTATTTCTCTTTGAATTTATTTTGGTCTTCGGGTGTGTGGCACCAGGAAGGATAGCCACTGGCTTCTTGTTTCAGTTTCAAAAAGGCACCCACGTAGTCTGCGAAAATGCCTTTCTGAGTCTCGTTACCTTCGTGGTACTCTACTGTCTTTGGAAAGTGGTAAATTGCATACACTTCTAACAATTGGTATCCCAGGTCCAGAGCTTTAAACAATTCCACGCTGACCCACGTTCCTGTCAAAGCACATTATTCCTGGATGTGATGACAAGGCTGGTCTTGGTTACAAGCACGGAAAAAGGGAAACAATGGTGAGGTAAAACGGGATGGTACAAGTCCGTGGGAAGCAAGACTCTTACATTTAATCAATCCTTCGTATTGTCGAGTGTTGTCTAGGTCCATGTGTTCCGTAAGCAATTGTATGTGCCCTGCGGTAAAGTTATAATATTTGCATACGTAAGGATACAGCGACCACACGTCCAAGTATTTGATTTCTTTTCCATTCTCCTCCTTGGCGTGGTACAGCAAACAGGTGGCATTCGTTCCTCCTCCTCGAGAAATTGTGAGCCATCACGTGGCATAGCGATGGCAATCTCCATAACGTTCGATGTCCTCTTGGCTCCACGTCTCGTCAGTAGGGTCTAAGAGCCATTGGGCAAAATCGGCCAGCGTGTTTTGTCACCGAAAAAGTTTTTCACGTCCTCCAGGAATCTTGCTACAGTGGGAGCAATGGCAAACGATAGGTTCTTGGATGCGCTTCTCGCACGCTCGGTGAGCTACGGAGAAATTAGGAATGTGAATACCGGTCTCTTGCATGCATTATAAATCGAAAAAGATGAAATTGCCTTTCTTCTACTAGTCATCTTCGTCATCCTCATGTCGGGGTTGTTCCTTTTGAATGTATCATTCGTGTTCCAAGTCTACGATTTGGTGACAAATAAGACATCGTTTATTTCCTGAACATAAGTGTGCCTTGGCACTATTGTACGTATGACTTGTCCACAAACAGAACAACATTTCAGGATTTGACAGGCACTTTTCTGTTGTTGGTAACAGGTAGGGCTACCAAAAGTGCGGTGACAAGCTGAGCAATGCGCTCGTTTTTGACCTTTCGTCAAGGCAGAGTTTAGAGGCAAAACATCTTGGACATTTCGATCCACAATGCTTGTGTTGATTTCCATTGTTATAGCCATATTCACATTTCTCACAACAATAACTGCATCCCAGGAATCCCGTGATACCGGTAATGTTATCGAAATATTCATCGTGATGATAGACGTGAACGTATTTTCCGTCCTTGAAATTTTTGCCTCGAAACAAGAGCGGTCCGTGCACTTCTTGAGGGTCTACTTTCAAGGTGTAGCGTGGAGCTAAGACGTATCGCAATGTTTTCATTTCAGGAATGCCACAAGTGGTGTCTTTAGATAGCCACGCTTGCTGTAACAAGAGTTCTGCTTCTCTTCGTTGTTTGGCTCGGTGCGATGGTCGAATGTTCTCCCAGGCTCTTTTCGATTCGGCCGTGTCGTTCTTGTCGGCATACGTTCATCCCACCACGATGTCACTGGCTAAACACATTTTGTCTTGAGGATTGTTAATTCGGACGACGCTAAGCTTGATGCTACGAAGGTTGTCCACCAATAACACATTTTTGCATCCGGTCCCTTAGGGAAGTAAAACGTGGGCCATGTGCAGTGTTGCTTTTCCATCTGTGATGTGAAACTTGTCGTTGGACTGTTGCGCGTGTTGAATAATGTTGATGACTTCATTAGGTGTCTGTTCTGATGGCCTGCTAAACTCGATCCAAACGGGGGACTTTAGACTGCCGTGATAAATGGAATGTGTCAAGTCATCGTCTTCTTTGACTTCATATTGCCGTTTTATTGTGGTTAACAAAGAATCCCACAAAACGGTGAGAAACTCTTCTGTTTTCTAGAGCGGTACGACTGACTTGAAATCTTTAAACTTCACCGTGTACGTGTAAGCTGTGGTTCTAAATTTGCTAGGGGAACGTTTATCCGTCTCTCGAATGTAGTAGTAGTTTTCAGGGGTTACTGATGGTGGACTTTGGTTTGACGTAGAGTCTCTAGGTCTGGATTCTGGTTCACTCATGTCATCTTCGAAATCGTTAGCATGAATTTGAGCCAAGACTTCAGCTACTGTGCGAGGCGATAGGTCACGTTTCTGCCTCTTACTTTCTTCTCCTTTATTTACGAAATGATGCGATCGTTTCATCTTGATTACAGAAAGATAAATGACTACATTTTAAGCGCCATGGGCCCCTATATATCAATTTACGGCCAGTGTCTTCCCTATATATAGGGTCAGTGTCTTCCTCAGAGTATTCACTTCACTCTCAATCCTACCGAACAGATGGAAGAACCAACACAGATGAAACTTCTGACCAGAGCTTTGCGAGGTGTCTTTCGAAGGTTTTCTTCAGAGAAGCCGACGGACTACTCCCCATTTTTTCGAGATAAAAGTCAAGATACTTGCTATATCTGTTAGATAAAAGGGCTTTGGTCTTCAGAATGTTCATAATGTCAACGCAAGACAACGTGAAAAGAGAGAAAGGTCAAGATGCCTGTTATCATTGTCAAGAGAAAGGACACTAGTCTTCAGACTGCCCTAATAAACAACAGGAGTAGAAGATAGAGAGGGGTTCCGAACAGGAAGAAGAGCTACCCTCCGAAAAGGAAGAACCCAGACATGTCCAGAAATAGAAGAAAGAGAAGAAGCAAAAAAAGACGAGAAGAAAGTGAGGAAGAAGAGGAAAAGCCTATGACAGTGAAGACATTCTAGAAAAGGGGAAAGTAAAAAGACAAAGAAGAAGAAAGATGAACTTTTTAAAGTGATGTGTTGTGAAATTGGATTGTAAATTTGTTCCAGAGAATATACCAGAAAGAAAAACGTAAGTGTCCGTTGGTTTTGATTTTATAATAAGGACCTACTCTCACGCACTCACGCACGTCCATAATGGGGAAAAAGAGATTTTGAGTTTTAATTGATTTTCGCAAACATTGAGTAGTCTCTTTCCTTGAGTGATGGGTGACCCTGAAAATTACCGTTGGGTGTTTGTTTTTTGCTTTTTTAAAAAAAAACATCTCAGGAACGGGAAGTGATGAGCTTAACCTGCCTTATACACCATGCCACGGACAAGGCCTACTTCTGGACCTGCTAATGTCAATGATTTGGTAGAGATTACTAGTGTTGGTATCTCAGGCGTAGTAGGTGTTGACTAGGTTCTAATGTTTGGCTCGGGAAGGTTTTTTTCTCTTGTGTCGTATTAAAGAAGTCTGATGGATTTTTTTTTCAGACTCCATAACTCTGCCTAAATGTCTAAGAGTGCCGTCACCATTTGACTTTCACCGCCTTACTTCTCTCCTAAACCTTGTTTCTTATCTGCTTCTTCTTCTTCCTCTCATTTTCTTCTTGCCTCTTCTTCTTCTCGCTGTTACTGTTGAATGAGAAAGGCTTGTTCTGCTTCCTTCTGCTGTTGCAAAAATTTCTCCAATTCTTTTTTCTGTCTCTGTTTAAAATCCGTGACGTACGGTAAGGAAGGAGAAGGTGGTGAAGGTGCTGGTACCGGAACAACTTTTGTGAAGAAGAGAGAAAATCCACTAAATCCCAATTAAAATCGTTTTATTCTGGAAGTAGGACTGTGTTCGCTTTGGTAGCCGTTGCTATGCCATCACTTGTCGTCTCCACGGCCGATGTATTCAAATCCATCGTTTTTTTAGTTTCCGTCAAGTTCCAACTCTGTCGCATTGATTCAATGCGCACAGACTCTAGCGCACATATATAGGGAATGTGACGTCACAGGCAGCTCTCTTCGGATTGGAAGACAGACTGAATAAGAACTCAATCCGTATTGATCCGCCCTTTCACTATAAATAACTGTGGTTCACCTCATTCCATTCACCTGTTCTCGTCACAAGATGTGGACTAACGTAGAATCATCTACCCTCCTATCGTCGATGCTGTTCCACCGGGACTATCCTATTTATGTCAAATCAGCATGGGCAATTAATCAGATGATTGATACAGCCCTTTGGAAACGAAGAATCTATGTGGAGAGGCAAGGCTGTCTGAAGAGAGTCTTAATCTACGGCCCACAGGTCAGACGAAGTTGGAGGAGGAGAAGATCAGTGCGATGCCCTCTATGTTAACCGAATGGTGTTAACAAAATAAACCCCAAAGGCCCTTTTCAGGGCCACTCCATTGCCTCGAAAAGATATCTATTCTCTCTTGCTTAAAATTTTTAGTCGATTTTTTGTGTGATAAATTTATGTTCATAAATCTATGTTTGTGTTATATGTCCAGGTTTCTGTCTCTGTCTCTAACCGTGTCTCTAACCCTGTCTCTAACCACGTCTCTATGTCTATGTCTCTCTTTGTCCTTAGAGTAGCGCGTATTCAGGTCAGCCCCTTGCCACACTGTTCCTTCCTACTGAGGTCAGCCACATGCAGCACTGTTGCCAGTGCCCAGTACCGTGGCGTCAGTTCCCATTAACCTCAATAGTAGCCCACCTAGAAATTTTGATCCTATAGTACAAATGACCAAATTTAACATAGAAGTCTACGTGACCCTATCAATTTTGACCCTACTGTACAAACGACCAAATTTAACACAAAGTCCCACTCACTACCTCTGATAAATATCTCTAAAAGGTTGCACTTTGCCCCGTCTGAGATCTACACCTGTATTCCTACGCAGCGAGCACTGACTTATGAATTACAAGTAGGAAAATCACTTCAGTCATGAAAGTGCGTATTATGTCAAAATAAAAGAATACAATCCAGTATCGGATACATATATAGTGTTTCCTCCTGATTTGTATGAGAAAAATTACCATTGAATAGGAGGAGATTTGATAATGAACAGACATACAGACAGCTGGAATGTATCAATATATCCCCAACTCTAAGGCATGGGAACAAGAATTGACAAAGAAAAGCAAGAAACGACAAAAACATAGCCTTCATGAACCTCCGCGGAGGATATTCAATGCGTGGATGTAACAATTTATTTATTCGTCATCACGAGCTCTTTATGCCGTAGCTCTATTAACTTGACAAACAGAGTATATATATACTCTGTTTGTCAAGTTAATAGAGCTACGGCATAAAGAGCTCGTGAGAATAATGCCAGGGGAAAAGATTAGGATAAAGGTAGTCATTTGTTAATGTTTGCTGTTGGGGAATCAGTTCAGGAATCATTAGGTTTTTGTTCTTTTGTACTAGTGTTTGGAGATACAGACCGTGCACCATTTACAATTCATAGATTAATGTTCTGGACATCAAACAAAAGTTGTCAAAGGTTTGTAAAGTAGCTAGAAATAACCGTCACTCTTTTCAACCAATAATGAAATTAAGGTACGACAGAAATACAAAAGAAACCAGTTTCTTTTGTCTGGTGATGGAGTTCCGGTTCTCTTGCCCATACCTCAAAATCCCATTCAGGCTAAGTTGTATGGTCCATATACAGTTGCAAACAAAGTAAGTGACCTAACTTACATCATTAACACTCCTGGGAGGCGAAAGTGGAAACATTGCCATATGAATATGTTTAAAACGTATGGTGATGGAGATAGTCCTGTTGATCATACAATCAGTTTAGTAGTACCTGTACCACACGGAGAGGATTTAAACTTTGGGTTAACCAATATTCGAAATTCAGAAATGTTAAAAACTCTGGATCAGTGGCTTTCACAATCGAAGCCACAAGAAAATAGTGAACTTAAACAACTATTAAGAGAATATGAGCAGTTGTTTCCCGATGTTCCATCAGGAACAAACAAAATCTACCATGACGTTGAAATTGCCGATTCCACGCCTGTGAATCAGCATTCTTAACAGGATGAATCCTCCTAAGCAGGAATGTTCGAAAAATGAAATTCAGTATTTGCCTGGGGAAAATTGTATAGACCGATTAAAAGCAATTGGAGGTCAACATGTATTCTTGTGCCGAAACCTGATAATCTTTTCGCATGTGTACTGACATTAGAAAAGTCAACATTGTCAACAAAGCAGATTCATTTTTAATGCCAAGAATCCATGACTGCATTTACAAAACTGGAAATGCAAAATATGTCAACATGTTTGACCGTTTGAAAGGATTCTGGCAAATTCTACTGACGGCAAGGGCATAGGCAATTTCGGCATTGGTAACTTCAGATAGACTTTGTCAATATAAAGTGACGCCATTTGGTATGAAAGGTTCTGTTTCAATTTTCTAGCTTTTAATTTAACATAACGTCTACTCTTGATAATTATGTTTAAATGGATGACGTCATCATCCACAACCACACTGGATTGATCACTTGCAAACCATCCGGAAATTCTATGATCGACTCTATGACGTAAATTTGACTATTAATTTAATTAAAGGTGATTATGCCGTGCTTGTGTTTTATGTTAGTATATAGTATGGGACACGGTCAAGTTATAGCGATAGAAGTTAAGGTCAAGGTTATGTCAGAATTCCCACTGCTTATGAGTTAAAAGCAACTGATGGAATTTTATTGTTTAAAGATTTCTTTTTCTTTGCCAAAGGAGATGTTATGCATATTTAATTTGTATTGTGTGACTGACCTTTGTCCATAACTGAGGGGAGTAGTTTGGGTCTCTATGACTAATATATTTTTTTGTAAACATTTTTACTTGAGTTTGAGTACTTGATACAGTTCTGACTCTGACCTTAGAAAGTTCTAGAAACGACTTTTGCTTACAACTGTATAGTAATTATCATTAAGATGACCCTAATCCTGGTCCTCTTATTTTGTCTTAAGTATTTATAATATGGTTTTTTCAGAAATTTTAATCTTATCTTTAACTTCATATGTGTTTTGATTTCATTAGAGAGGAATATTTAAAATATTTATTGGAATTACAAGGTGCTCATTAATACTTTCGGACTAAATCACTATTTTGGGATTATAGTGACTTTTTACTTAGAGACATTTTTCATTATATCAATTGTTGTACACAAAGACTGTTAACTCATCAACACATTCCAGGTTATTGGTACATCAGCACATTGAAGATTGGAATTCATTCGGACACCGCTTGAATTAATTCGGAATACTCAATACTCTTGGACTTGTATTAGAACTTACAGGACCATTTGGGATTTAATTCACCATACTGTAAGTTCCTTTTAAAGGTACATTTTGTTTTCTAGCAAAATAAATTATTTGTTGAATTTTACTAAATTTATTGGTTTTCGCTCTTTTCTGTTAATTAGTTTTAGACTATAGAGTCGTAACAGTATGTATGTATGTATGTATGTATGTATGTGTGTGTATGTATGTATGTATACATGCATTAATGCATGCATGCATGCATGTATGTATGTATTGAGTGGAGCAGAGTTGTCTTTATCTCACAAGATATTAACGCTGATATAGTAGGGCAAATGCAGCAACAAATACGTGTCATTGAAAGTTTCTGTGATAAAATTGGTATAATGGTCGTTAGCGATAAAATACAATCATTGTTTTCAGAAACTGGGATTGTCTGAAACCAAACGACGTTTGGTTTTTCAATAGAGTTATTGAATGTCTGTGCCTTACTGCGAATATATGGGCTTATTTTTCTGCAACTGCTAGGAATTTGAATTATCCGAAACGATTTCGCTGCTTTAGTGTAGAGTATGCTTTTAACATTCTTGATTCTTTGATAAAACCGATTGCTGGTTATGGGTCAGAAACTTGAGGATATGAATTTAGTAGAGAGATTGAGATTGATTTTGCAAGTAGTATTTAGGTGTTCCTAAAACTACATATAATGCAATTGCTATCGGTAAGTACGGAAGATACACATTTTTTATCCCCTATTTTTAAAAATGTATTAAATACTTGCAGAATGCTGCAAGGGTACCTTGAAACGCTGTCAGCACCAATGTCATTTAATGTTGAAAAGATCTGATGAAGCCAACCGTCTCAACTTGGCAACAAGAGTTAAAGACGCATTTTTCGTTTTGGTTTTGTGTTTGTCTGGCTAAATCACGATGTTGGGGACAAAAAAATAATATTTCTCACTATTTCGCAAGAGAATTGAGAATTCGGCTTTCCAAAACTAGCAGCATGACATTAATAATTCACACAGAAACGTATTATAGTTTTTATAAAGCTCAAATTAGGAACAAAATTAATATATTTCGTGTAAAATATCGTAAATCAAGGTGCTCAGCACACATGCTGAAAGTAGAGGCCGGTAGGCATAGCAGCATTAAGAGAAATAATTAATAGGTACTCTGACTTATGCCTGAAAAAATGTTAAGTTGGTTGAAGATGAATTCCATTTTGCTCCTGTTTGTCCAGCCTGCGACCATCCAAGAAAGAAATACTTTAATGAAGTTTATTATCTTTATCCGTCTGTAGGAAAATTTGTATCTCTTATGAGTCATAATATTACATCATTTGTAAGAAATCTTTCTTATTATATCAATTCAGCGTTATGTCTGGGACATTCTTTGATAATTCATAAGAATAGTGAATGATACACTTAGTGCTAGTAATACATTTATAATATTATACACTGATTATGGGAAATTGTGCATGTATACGTATTTTGAACACAACATTTAATATCTGTGCACCATGGCGCACAATGCATTTCCGGTTGCTGGTTTTCGTAATATGGGCTGCCGGCCTAAATTATTGAAAAAAAAGCATTCTCAGTCTTTCAAATGGATCTTTAACTGTCTTTTTCTCTACGTGCCGTATATAAGGCGTCTCGATCACTTCCAAAAATTAAAGTGTTTCTTACGTCATATATTCTGAATTCAACGTATTGCAAATTTTGTAATGTCTTCTTCATTGTTATTATTTATGTCACTGATATCGATCGCAAGATTCGAACTGGATTTCGAGCCACTGTGGTCTTACTGAAGTTTTAAATCTCAAAACACAAGAGCAGCGAGATGAGTATAAATATTTTATTTTTCATTTCTACTGGAAATGTTCCTGTTCCGTGTTAGTATTTATGACTTCTTAACATCAGTGTAGGGTGGACAATCTCCCTGCATGACTAAATTTACACTGAATCTGTACATTTGCTTTTTTGTTCGGTTTAACGTCGCTCCTAACACATTATTTGCTATGTCGTTGAGAGCCATGTACATTTACCAAAGACACACATAGACAACCAACTCTGGCTGGCCTGTTGTTCTAAGCTGATATCGAACCCGCCACCCATGGATTATGAGTCCGACACACTACCAACCGAGCTGCCGAGGTACATGGTACAGTTAAAATTAGATTGATAATATAAATACACAATGTGTACGAAGTTTTGCAGAAAAAAGTCTGGGGATATAGGTTTCGTTTACAAAAATATATGTTTCTAATATGATTAGTCTGTTGAACTAGATGCCATTTAGTATTCCATAAATGTAAGATTGATTTGCAATCTTCAACGCATCCTAATTGCTGATGACACTTGTACAAATATTTAGCACGTTCTCGCTATTTGCATCTATATTTTCTGCAGATGACAGTGTCGTCCAGGTCATGTTCAAGTTTGATTGACATCATCTTATGTAAATAAGATTTTCCTTATACCTATTCCCGCATTGCATTCTCCTCATCTGCAAGATACATTATTTTATGAATCCGAAGTCCTTCCGATTGTTTGCAAGTTTATGGGTATGCTCTAACGCATTTATTTCCAATGTCGATTATACCGAGTGAAATATATTGTGTTCATGACACAGTTCAAAACATATACAGGAAGTAAATACATTATGAATAGATAATCCCATAATATACACAGGCTATTTCTGAATGCTAAGTCTTAACCTTTGTACAGCATGTTTACTACACACATAAAAACGCTATCGATATAACATGAATAATGCAGTGCGGGTACTGTCTGAAAAAATACTGTACATAGATAAATATAATGGCCTAAATACGAATGTATGAACCATGCATGTACCACGATAAAGTAAACCGACCATGTGATTGGCACTTTGCCAAACGTCATGTTTAAGTTTAGAGTGGATTATTTTGTTATTGTATTCTCCAAATATTCTAATATATTTTTAATATCCATGTAACTGTTTTACTTTGGATTATGAGATGCTTATGCTGATGAGGTAAGTAACCTCATCAACATAAAAGTTTGAATAATAAGAGCAACATTTACATCAGACATTGGAAGTTTCAAGGAATTCACGAGCAACTTCCCTCTGACGTAAGTTGTATAACGGGTCATAAATTTCAAACAACAATCCATTATTTGGTGTTGCAGTTAAAATGGACTCTTCAGCCACTCGCGAAGGTGCAGATAGGACACCCAATCAGAAGCTATACCATCATCTCCCGAAGACGGGCGGATGACGACTAATCTGTTAATATGCAATGGACTTATAGCGTTTAAAATAAGATATTAACTCTTGGCAGTATAAAGATATCCACCTTGCACATACTTGATTTGTCGCTTGGAGTCAGGATCGTGACGTGACTGTCTCTAAATATGAAATCCTTTCTGCAACACAAAAATGGTCATTTTTAGTTACTTAAATTTTTGTTGCTAACTTTATCTCAACTACAACGTTAAACATGACTTGGAGGTATGTAATTAATGCTTGTACAAAGACGCAAACTTAGAAAACGTCTCCTAATCTTTACTAACTCCTGTCTAATATCGGAAATACTTGAATTTTAAAACTTGTCTGCTTGTGTAAAGCCAAGTACTGTGAGAAAGCAGGCACATGCCTCTGTAAATACTAGAAAAACTACCGGAATCATTTTTGTGCCCACTGGTAAAGGAACATATCTTTAATTTTATGACTTCTATTACCTGTTTTAATTTCATTACTTTACTGAAATATGATATCCTGGAACTTTAAGTCCAGAGTTTGAATTTATGAGCTATAATCACAATACTAAATGTGTCTCTTTCTTTAATTTACATACCGTAATATTAAAGTCAAGGTATAAGTGTGGAAAGAGGGATGTGTGTAGTTAGAAAAAAATATGCCTGTCGACATGCAAGCCAGACACACATAATCACACTGAGAAAAGACAAATCTGTGATAATGTATTTTACGTTTTGTTGCAAATTACAATTAGAGTGTATTTTCATCATGTATGAAAGTACTTAATCAGGTACTTATTTGCCCTTAGACGAAACAGATTATAGGAGCTATCAAACTATCACTTTGGTATAAAAAAAACGTGCTCTGTATTTCAAATTTTTAGTTTAACAGGTCATATCCTAAATGGTATTTATATGTTCCGACATATTTCATATATTAAAAACTAATACCTAATGTTTACATTTTATAATGGTGTGTTTGTCTCCATTCCGATATTTATATTTGTATATGATGAAATCACCAGAAATTGCGAGTTGTATTTATCGTTGTGATCTTTCTTATATCCCATTCCAGCCAAGTTCTTAACTTTTATACGATCATTTTCCGTTGCATACAAAAGGACAAAAAAGAGAGTTTAAAATGGAGAAAGAAATATTGAAGACACAGTTCATAAATCTTTTTCGGATCATTAAGCCTAAGTGCAAACGTTTGGACTCTATCTACTCTAATAAGTTTTGAAGTACATACTCAGGGTGTCCATTAAATAGCCACCCTCCTCGATCGGCAGCTATCCGTCAACTCCTACGCTATATAGACAAAATTTATAAGAGACTCATACGAAATTTATATATATATATATATATA